>CAOJBI011916785.1:0-15731 GCA_948277035.1 Euphorbia corollata
CTAAGCAAGTATCTTATATCAGGTCATTTCGAAGAATAAGTGAGGCCACTGACTTGAAAAGTAAGAGTATGCGTAAGGCAGGGATCACTCCGAATATAATGAATGATGAGACATTTTGTCAATGAAGCCGGATCTCGTGAAGAAGTTGAATTCACAACAAAGGACTTGTATAATCATGTTCAAAGAATTAAACATGACACTATTAAAGATGGTGATGCAGAAACCATTTTGGCATACTTATCTGGACAAAATCCCATTTGGACAGAAACATGTAGTCAATATAAAATAAAATGTTGATATATATAAGTGTTTTGGTTGTAATTAAAGTAATAATCAAACTTAGGAATATAACTAAATTATATGTAGTTAACAACTTTCTTGCAATGTGAATTCTTCGTTTCTTTATTTTATATATATATATATATATATACATTTTTTTAAATCAAGTTTACTGGAGAAATTTTATCGACTGACAGATTGCCCTATTCAATCTGTCGACCGACAAAAAGAAGCAGAATGTTTGCTTTACCTAATTTTTTTTAGCTTACGAAACATCGAGGAGGGAGCACAAAACATACTGAAACTTGGTATAAGGCTCTTAGAGAGGGGGCCAAGGGTCTTGTCGATGCAACACACGTTAGCCGGTTTGTGCAATTTTTTACCTATACAAAAAAACGTGAGTATCCTCGGCTTCTAAACGAATGTGTTTTCCCCCTCTTAAGCCGATGGTCAGACACCACTCACACTTTTCATTTTGGGTGTGGAGAGTATACAATCACTCCTGTTGATATTTGCACCATTACGGGTTTGAGTTTTACCGGAGATGTCATTGAGTTTAATTGTGCATTTGATGCCGGTCGCTATGATCCCGTTCTTTTTCAGGAACTCACAGGTTATCGGAGTGCAGGACCCGCTATAACGTGTGAACGGATGATGAAGTGGTGTATTGAACATAAAAATGACTTGACTAACGAATAAGAGGCTAGGGCTTTTTTTTTGTGAACCTGTCTTATCTCTTTTTTCCTGTTAGCGGGTCGATAGTGAACTTGAACCTTCTTCCAAGTCTGATCAATTTGGCTAACTTTAATAAACTTGCATGGGGTCGAGCTGCCTTAGGAAATCTTTACTTTGCATTAGATCAATGTGCTCGAAAGAGGATTATGGAGTTCAAAGCCTCCTATATCATTGTTGGGGTAAATTTGAAAACCAACGTGAATTCCTGAATTTTTACTAAACGTAGACATGACTTGAATTTCCTTTTGCAGATTTAGTATTTTGCACATCATATGATTGCCCACCTTGATTTTGAGGACTTAGCTAGGCTTCCAACTTTTCCTCGTCATCCTCATTATTTTCGCGGGTGGAAGGACTATGACCGGGATGGAATCTTGCAGCAATTACGAGGCCTTACCACAGATACAGTCAACATCTGAAACTTTAATTTAGAATTGAGATTTTTATTATTTTTATTATTATTAATTTATTATATATATATATATATATATATATATATGGTTTCTTGAATTTTCCTTATTTTGGCAAATTGAACATCCACCATGGGGCTTTGCTAACGCTTGGACCGAAGAGATGACTACCGCTAGCACTTTTGTTTTCAAGCGCCTGATCCTTGAAGGTACTCACTCGCAGGAGTGGTATCTTGGGGATCGGAACAAGGAGTGTAATGTGGATGTTAATACTCGTATTATCCCTCATGATGTACCAACTTAGGTGTTTTGTCCACAACATGCTGAAGAATATAAGGCCATGTGTGCTGAAGGAGTGGATGTGGAGCTTACTAATCCACCAGGAGGATACTACGAGTTCTGTGAACAACGACTTCTTAGTTGGCCTTTAGTTGATCTGGCGCCTGTTGCTGGTCTTGATGATAACAATGATGATAGAGATGGTGTTGATCCATTGGGTGGATCTGGCTCGAGAGGGGTAACGAACTTAACTAAATCATTATTATTACATTGTATTATTATTGCTTTTTAAAAACCATATATAAATGAGTAACTTATTGTAGCGTGGTCGCGGAGGAAGGAAACATAGCAAAAGGGGTGAGACCAGTTCAAGGACTTCTTCCACTACAGGCACTTCCCCAGACATGGTCACGGGACATAAGATCTTTCGAGTCGAGTCCATGGTCATCTTGATGTTTGGTCCTGATCTGTCTTACTATTACCCACGACCTGTACCAGACTCTAATTTGCCTATGCTACATATACCTCCAGACACCACCCACGTTAGATAATACATATATTTATTTTTTCTCTTTTTTTTAAAAAAAATGTTTGTGCTGTTGATGAAAAGAATTTGGTGTAGGTTTCCGTGGAGGATAGTGTGATGGATGGCAGGTTGATCCAATCCTTCCATAATATGTGGATTGCTGATAATCGATGCATGGCGGTACAAGTCTTTGTGCATGTTCCTATTTATGCATGTATGTATATATGCATGGTATGTTTATGTTTCTCCTTTATTTTCAGGAGTTGATTCGTGCTCAAAATTCGGAGATCTATCGGCTTCGTCATGGCAGAGAACCTCAGGAGGGCGAGATAGTGCCTATTTTTGAATGTCCACGTGGTCCACGGGGTCCTCCATACAATCCTTATTTCTGACCAGATGGGCAGCAGTAGGAGTGCTATGTAAGGCTCCTTTAGATTTTAGGATTTTGTCTTCATGAAAATTTATAATCTGGCTAGACATGTTGTCTTTATCTATTGTATATCCAGTACATTATGATGTTGGATGCTTTTCTTTTATTTCTTAGCCTTGCATGAACAACTTACTACTTTGACGTGATTAACAATAATTTTCGCATGAATAACCATCATTGCCTCATAATGAATGATATTCCTATTCAATAACAACTTAACCAAATCCTTTTCTTGGGGTAATCTGTCAGTATTGACAGATTACCCCTTGAACTACGTATGGCTACTTGCCACCCTCAAGGGAAAAATCAAAACATTTTAAAATTACCATGGATACTTTTAGAGAAAATCTTCGTAACTTCCTATTTAGCATTGATAGAAAAGATTGCAATCGCTTAAAGGATTGAAGCTTATGGAACTAGCGCATTTTCCATTATGTTAACCTCGATCTCAGGCTTCTTGATGCTACGATTAGCCTTTGGGATCCAATTGATAGTGTGTTCCGATATTGTGATCACGAACTCTGCCCTTTGCTGGAAGAATTTAGTGCCATCCTGAAGATTTCTTTTGATACACGGATTGCCATCCCTGAGTGTCGCTTCCAATTTGCTGCTAACAAAGGGGATTTCTTTAGGTTACGTTCTCCAACTAGACGTGAAGTCATCCTTTGTGGGCGTGAGACTTCTAGGCTAAGGCTGCCGGAAGCATTGAGAGTTTGCAGTGATACTTCTCCTACAGATCCAAGCTGGATGCCATTAATGTGCTTGCTTTTATTAGGCGGCTTTCTTTGAGAGGCTGACAACGGTGTTTGTAGCTTCAATTTCATTCCAGTGATTCCGCAGATACTAGACGAAGCTTCTCCGATGGCTATTTCTCTAAGTGGAATACTTGCTCATATGCACTCTGTTCATACCGAATCTTCTCCCAAACTTGGAGGCAGTCAGATTCTCTTGCAGGTGAGAAAACTAAACAATCCTTTCTATCTATTCAATCTTTCATTATTCTTGCGATATATGCGTTTCAGGTGTGGTTGTTGGAAAAATTGAGCTTTCAAATCCCTCCTTGAGTTGCTAATGTCAACTAAGAGCCAAATGATTACTGGAATAGGAGAATCATCACAGGGGATCACTACATCGCTTCGTAGCTTTATATTCTCCAGAATATGCCCTTAGACAAGATCATGTGGACCTGCCCCTGGTGGGATATTAGTGAGGTTATAACTCAAGTCTGGATGAACGACGTTGTATTAATAGGGATCGACAAAATCACTTTCTATGCTCCCAGTCGTCTGCGTCGCCAATATGGTCAAGTGCACCATGTTCTAGAAGTGCTTTGTTTGATGACTGTCTCTGATTTGGACCGCACCCTTATTGGAAATTATATCGAGAGATATATTGAGAGATGGACTCAACGATTGATAGTTCCTCTGGATTACTCGGTTCCTTTCAGCCCTACAGTCAGCATGGCCTACAAAAACTAGTTATATTCTATTCGAGTTTCAAATTCTCGGGAGGAAAAAATAAGGATAAAGGAGTGCTATGAGCAGCAGGCAGGTCCTAGTTGCTAGATGCTTCTCTCAGAACAATATCTATATCATGAATAAGTGTCAAACTTAAATATTATGCTACTTTATTATGTTATGTGTGTTTCTAGTATTATCTACTTATATGTATAATGGTTAGACCCTACTTTTGTCTGTACCGAAGAACAACGGGTTATTATTATGATATGCATATGTTGTTATGTTTCTAATAATGATCTTGCATTTTCATTGACACATTCATTTAACATATTTAACAAAATGACACATCACATAAAGATTTTTTTATTCAAACACAAAAGTTAATGATATTTTATTTCCAATAACCTTCCATCGTTGTTTAAGACTCTGTACAGATTTTATCGTAAACTACACTCTTTTTTTTACTTAATTTTTGCCTAAAAGCCCTCACTCGCTCTTAGCAGTCATATATATATATATATATATATATATATATATATATATATATATATATTATCAAATAAAATATCTTTTTAATTTATCTTGATTAACCGGATTTACAAACTCATTTCCATCCAAATCTGAGATCTTGACAGCTCCTTTGCTCAAAACTTGCTTTACTATGTATGGCCCATCCCAATTTGTTTCAAGACCAAATCTCCGGCTTTTAATGGCTGACTTTGCCATTTGATCTTTCGATTGTAGACTCTCGCCATTCACTGTTGGTACATTTGGAGACGATCTAAAGCTATCAATCTTTTCTCATCAACCATGTTCAGTTCCTCAAACTTAGCACGAGCCCATTCTTCCTCTGTCAGCTTTTCTTCTAAGGCCACTCTTAAGGATTTAACTTTAATTTCTGCTGGTAAAACAGCTTCAGTCCCATATACTAATGAGAATGGAGTTTGTCCTATAGGAGTTCTGATGCTTGTCCGATAACCCCATAAAGGGTAAGGAAAATGATCAGCCCAATCTCGGTGAGTCACTTCCATCTTAGATAATATCTTCTTCATCGACTTGTTGGCTACTTCAACTGCTCCGTTGGCTTGTGGTCTGTAGGGGGAAGAGCGGTGGTGCTCTATGCCATATTTTTCGATCAAATCTGCGGTTTCTCCTTGAAACTGAACTCCATTATCAGTCACTATATGATGGGGGATGCCGTATCTAGCAAAGATGTGCTTCTCAATGAATCGTGCCATTTTCTTAGCGGTAATACCTGTGTGTGACTCAGCTTCTATCCATTTAGAGAAATAATCGACAGCCACTACTATGAAGCAATGGCCATTGGTAAACGATGGTCTTATCTCTTTGATGATATCGATGTTCCAAGCTGAAAATGGCCAAGGTGTGATCAAGGCTTGCAACTCTATTGGCGGGAGATGGCTGATGCTTCCATGTATCTGACACTTGTGGCAAAGCTTTACTTCCTGAATGCAATCACTTAGCATGGTTAACCAAAAGTATCCAAGACATTGGATCTTTTTAGATAACATAGCTCCGTTCATATGAGGTCCACAAGATCCTGCATGGATTTCTTTTATTAGCTTTTGTGCTTCAGTTTGCGAGAGACAGCGTAATAGCAGACCATCTGAAGATCTTTTGAACAATTGATCATCAACCAATTTGAATTGTACTGCCAACCTTCTAAGCGTAGTCCTTTCTGAATCATTTACTCCGGCTGGATATGTTCCATCGATCAGGAACTGTACAATATCTGTGTACCAAGGCTGCTCATCTTCTTCAGTAATTTCCTCCACAGAGAGATAGCATGGTGTCGTAGTGGTTTCCACAATAAGTGGTCTAATTGGCTGCTTCTACGGTCCTTCCCACATAGATGCCAGGGTGGCAAGGGAATCTGCCATCTGGTTTTCTTCTCTTGGCATGTGACAAAATTCACATGAGCTGAACAAGGCTGCCTTTACCCATATAGCTTGAAGATAAGGTCTAAGAGACTCTTCTTTTAATTCCCAATCTCCCGTGACTTGTCTAATCACTAGTGCTGAGTCTCCAATGATCTTCACAATATCTGCTTTCATTGTTAGCAACGAATCCATACCAAACAAACAAGCTTCAAATTCAGTTGCGTTGTTGGTAGCGGAAAATTCTAACCTCTTAGATAAAGGGATGATTTCATTATCAGGAGTAATAATGATTACGTCTAATCCTTCTCCCTTCTTGTTTACTGCCCCATCAAGGAACATCTTCCACCTTCTTAGTTCCACTTCTACCAAGGCTAATTGCTCGTCAGGAAATTCTAAATTCTCCATGTACTATGAATCAAGTGGTTGGTTGGCCAAGAACTTAGCTACAGCTCGACCTTTGATGACTTTCTTGGTGACGTACTCGATATCGAATTCTGATAGCAACAATAACCATCTGGATAACTTCCCCGCTAAGGATGGTGTTTGGCAAAGGTACTTCAGAGGATCCACTTTGGCCACTGCTTGTACGCGATATGACTGGAAGTAGTGTCTTAATTTTTTTGTCAGCCAAACCATGGCTGCACAAGTCTTCTCTACTATCATGTATCGAGATTCATACTCCAGTAGCTTCTTGTTAAGGTAATAAATTGCGTATTCCTTCTTGTCTTCTTGCTCTTGGACCAGCATTGCTCCTACGAATCTATCTTCGATTGCTAGGTACAATATCAGCGGCTTTCCAGGCATTGGTGGCCTTAGAACCGGAGGATTGGCCAAATACGCTTTGATCTTCTCGAAGGCTATCTAACACTAATCATTCCATATGATTGGCTGCTGCTTCTTTAGTAGCTTGAAGATGGGCTCGCATATCATCGTAAGCCGTGCAATGAATCTGCTGACAAACTGTACGGATCCGAGGAAACTTCGAACCTCTTTTTCAGTGCTTGGCATAAACATATTCTTAATGGCTTTGATCTTGTCTGGATCCATCTCGATTCCTCTTTGACTTACTATGTGTCCCAAAAGTCTTCCTGATGTGACTCCAAACACACATTTCTTGGGATTAAGCCTCAGGTTGTACTTCTCGATTCGGGTAAGAAACCTATCCAGAATAGCAAGATGCTCTTCTGGTGTATCAGACTTTACAAGCATATCATCGACATACACTTCCACTTATTTGTGTATCAGATCATGTAGTAGTGTGGTGACGGCTCTTTAGTATGTTGCCCCTGCGTTCTTCAATCCAAACGGCATGACCCTGTAGCAATATGTTCCCCATTCGATGATGAAAGCTGTCTTGAACTTATCGATGACATTCATTAATATCTGGTTGTATCCTGAAAAACCATCCATAAATGAGTACATGGAGGCCCTCGCAGTACTATCAACCAAAACATCAATGTGTGGGAGAGGAAAATCATCTTTCGGAGTAGCCTTGTTTAGATAACGGAAGTCTACGCAAACTCTGACTTTTCCGTCTTTCTTAGAAACAGGAACTATGTTAGCTAACCATGTCAGATATTCCACCATCTCAAGAAACTTATCTTCAATTTGCTTGACGATTTCTTCCTTGACTTTCTCAGCCCATTCTGGTCGTAATCTTCTTATCTTTTGCTTGATTGGTCGGAACTTCGGGTCCGTGGGGATTCGATGTTCTGCTATATCACAGTCTACTCCGGGCATATCATCATAGGACCAAGTGAAAGCTACTATGTGATTTTTTAATACTTTTATTAATTCTCTCTCTTGTTCGATGGATAAATTATTGGAAATTGATATCAATTTTGGATCTTCTTTTGTGTTTAAATTAACTTCTTTTAATGATTTATCAGTGATGCTAAAAATGTTGGATGAATGCTGTAATGGATATGCATGATCATTGTTAGAAACACAACACAAATAAGCAAAGTCATTCATGTTATTATTATAGTTATTACATATAGCATTGTTCATATCAAATATGTCAAACATAGATCCTCTTCCACAAGCGAAAGGTCTTCATCTTTGATTGGCTATTTTGTGAGGATCGTTGACTCATCCAACTTCTCGAGATCTACATTGTTGCTGCTTCTGCCATATTCCACTTTTGCTTTTCCCTTCATCAATCGCTTCATCTGTTCAATAAGCTGGTCCATCAAGTCGTCCTTGGCCTTTTCATCTATCGACATCTTTTCCAGGTCATTAATAAGCTCTTTCTCTACTGCCTCTACTTTCTGCTTCTTGGCTGATGGATTGACTTCCTCTTCTTCAGTAACTACCTCAGCAGGTGCCATTTCTTCTGAATTGCCTTCTTTCAACATATTGATTAATGGGCCTTGACCGTACTTGGTGAAATCCACTACATCAGCAAAAACCTCAAATCCTGGTACGATTCATCCCTTATGTTCAACCTTTTCGGGGGTACCATCGTAAGGTTCTGTCTGTGGTCGTTTGAAAATCTCTACCATGTTTGTTATTTTGAATCGGGCTCGCTTCACCTCTTTGCATTTGTAACACAAACCAGCAGGATTGAATTCCCCAGATCTGATGTTGAAGGATGTCATTCCCTGTCCCTGAGCTCCTAATCCAGTACCAGGTGCTAAGCATTTCTTCATGTAGCTCTTAACCCAGGGAGACCATTCTCCTTCAAAAGCATTCTCCTTATTGACCATAGCTACCGAAAATCCTTTCATTGTATTCTTGGTTTCCAGCGCTGCAACTGTCGACTCTTAATCAACTTCCAAAGTCACTATCTTGCCCTGGAATGGAATCTTCACCTTTTGATGTAGTGTAGAAGGGACTCCGCCTAAAGCATGGAACCATGGGCGCCCCAATAGTAATGAAAAGGTGATGGGGATATCTATCACTGTGAAGATTACCATAGAAGATATCTCTCCGATGATGACCTCTACTTCAAATGTTCCGATTACCATCCTCTTGGAGTCATCCTAGGCCTTAATGATTGTGGATGATCTTTTTAGGGCATTCTCGCTTATACCAAGTACTGCCAAGAAACGAAAAGTACGGAACCGTCATCTACCATTACACAACGGATGGTACTTCCTAGCACATTCGCTTTTAAATACAAGGCTCGATTATGATACAAGCCCTCCTTCAGAAGATCAGTTGCTGAAAATGTGATATCAGGAATTATAGGGGCAGAGACACTATTATCAATGAGGGCGCACATCTCATCCAGTGATGCCAAAGGTGACACTTCCATGTCCATCAGCTTCTTTACAATAGCCAACCTGTGACCTTGGGATGTTAGCAACAAATCCCAAATGCTCATTTTGGTAGAAGTCGACTTCAATTGTTCAACCAGTGGGATTTCTACTCCTGTAGGAGCTGTATTCAGATTGTGAGCCTCATTTCTGGTAGGTACTGGTTCTCTCGCCCCTGTTATCCTTCCTCCTCTGGTTACAGGGCAGACAGTTACAGGCTTTGACTCAAATATCTTGAATTCATCAAAGTCATCACTAAAAGAAACTTCTTTTACGCTAAAAGGTTTTTCCTTTGTGGTAGCTGCTACAAAAGATCTCCCATCAGATACTGGCCATGTCATAAATGGTGCCACAACCTTAGCATAGGCCTCTTTTCCCGAAAGAGTAGGATTAGCTTGCACAATTCGATTCATTACAGAATTGGATGTGTCACCATGCCAGATCATGTTTAGCCTAGATGAAGACGCTCCCAGGGTTGATAATCGTTCTCCATTGTCAAGTAGTTCCAACACAAACTGTTCTTCTTCCACCCCTTCCATTGCTTCTGATTTTGGAATGGCTTCCTCATCACTTTCTCCAGATTCTTCCTCTTTTGTTTCTTCTTCACATTCAATGACAGCTTTTCTTTTTCTCTCAACATACCACGGGAAAGTCATGGAACTTTCATAGTCCTTTGGGCACAGATACTCTCTAGCTATCCATTTTTGGTAATGAGTGGGAGAACTTGTTATCGGGTGTCTCTCCGGCATCATCCGTGGTGGAGGATCAGTCCAGGCAAAGTGATTGATGAACTCACGGCTCAAGTTACACTAGAACATCTTTTTGTAAAGTGGTAGACCCTCAAACTAAGGAATGCACTTCTCCCGTAGAGTTCTCTGAAATATCCTGGGCCAATGCACAAAATGTATCTCCTTTTCATTCATAAGCTCCACAAATTTATGAACATGGCTCCTCAGATGTTTAAATCCTTCACCGTCATAAATTAACTCCTTGGGCAATTCTTCATTTGACTTCGGCTTCCTTAGTCTTTCTACCATAGCTACTAATTCCTGTTATTCCCTGATCTTTTTCCACACGCACTCCTCTGACGGCTCTTTATTTCCTTCCCAGATCATAAATATATGATTATTAGGATCAATTACATCTCCTCCTTCTGGCTCTTCCTGCCCTTCATCGTCTACTTTGAATTCTCCTTCCGAGCTTTCTTCCCCGTTAATAATCATTCCGGAATCATCGCTAGCATCCGTACCAGGGTCATCTGAGTTAGAATCAAAGAAGTGATCATCATCATCACTTTCTCCTAAGTTGTCGACTTCCCCATCACTTGTATTTCCATCTGCCATTTCAAATTCCCCGAATTCAAGTTCTTCTTCTCCTGCTTCTTCAAGGAAGAATTCTACCTCCTCTCATGGATTGTCAACCATACCATTTGGATGGAAGTGATGAATCATGGCTTGATCAATTTGCAAAAATGGATTGACAAGATCAAGCTCCTCTAGCTCGTGATTCTCATCAGCATCTTCCTCAGGGTCCTCCTCTGGATCCTCTTCAGGGTCCTCTTCATGGTCCTCTTTTGGATCCTCTTCAGGGTCCTCTTCAGGATCCTCTTCCGGGTCCTCTTCAGGATCCTCTTCCGGGTCCTATTCAGGATCCTCTTGAGGGTTATCTTCTCTAGGTATATCAATAAGTGCCATTCTACCAAACTCATCTGCTATTTGACCAATTGGGATTTCAGGTTGAGGATTAACGTAGTACTACCAGAAATGGTCATTGCACCAAGCTTCTTCTGGATCATAAAATTCGGGAACATTGGCCTGAGATCTTCCTTCTTCAATAACCTTTGCCCCGCTACCTTCACATTGTTCAAAGGCATAACTTGGCCCTACTTGTGCTGGGTTTGATACTGGGACCGGAGGTAGGTAATCTCTAATCAATGCCGTAAGCGGCATGTTATCTGGTATCTGCTCTGGAATGTCCTCCCATTCTATATCTGGCTAATCTAGCTATTCTTATGGCCAAAATCTGTAAGTTGACTGAATGGTATTTGAAGGAGCAAATTGATCGAGAAAGGCATCTCATATATAGAACCAGTTCCATATGAAATGGACATTCAAAGTCTTGTACCAAACCATAGCAGGTTCCCTGAGTACTCTCCCTAGTTGGTAAGGGTATCCGTAAAACAAGACCACATTCTCATCCATGAAATCATAGAATGTCCCCAAATACTCCTGAGGATTGGTTAAGCCCCAGTACAAAACATGTTCTGGAATAGGGAAGGTATCCCAACCGTTTGCCCTCATTATACTATTATAAGCTTCCACTCGTTGGATCATATCTATCTCATCGAACACATCATTCTGGCCAAATCCGTGATTGTGTTGGAAATTCTCCCAGATGTCCTACTCTTCTCCTCCCTAAACCCCTATCGAAATTGCGTTGATAGCTGCCTGAAAGTTGGGGAGCGGGTTTGTCTGTGTACTTGGTTTCTTTTTTGAGGCTTCTAGTCTCCCATCAGCGATCATCTGTTGTATATCCTTAAGCAAACAGGTGCATTCATTAGTACGATGGCCTTTTATGACATGATAGGCACAAAAGTTATCTCTATCTACCGGAGCTGGTGGAGTGAAAGGCTTAAGACTTTACAACTTTTATGCCATTCGCAGCTTAGTGAATATCTGGGAAAGAGATTCAATCCAAGGCGAAATGGACTGACAAACTACTGATTGGGCCACTGCTACTGTATCGAGCTGCTTCACCGTATTCTGACCTAGTTTTGAGAACCCCGATGCTGCCGGTTTAGAGGAGTTTCCTCTTTCATAAACCTGGCTTCTGTTATAAGCCTGAATTTCTTCCCTTTTCAACTTATCTTCCTCTTCATATCTCTCAAGCTTTTTCGCAAAGTCTACTACCTGGTTAAAAGAATCGAAGTCCCTCATCTTCATCTGGTCTCTATACTTCTGGCTGGACCCATCCACTAACTTTACTATCAAAGCACTCAGCTGAGGAGCTCCATCTACTAACACCTGAACTGCCATCCATCTCAAGTAGTACGATTCAAAGGTCTCGTTGGGGCGCTGTTTCATCCTTTCAAGGTCTTGTAAGGTTGTTTTCACCTTCAAGTTGAAGGCATAATTTTCAATAAAGTTTGAGAAAAGAAGCTTCCATTCTGACTTTACTTCCGTGGACATTCTAATGTACCATTCCGTGGCCGGCCCCCGTAATGTTGTCTGGAACAAATTAACTATGTGTGCGTGTGGTACCGACATACTAGTCATCACCCTGAGATAACCAACTCCATCAAATGGCGCAATATAAGGCATAACGAAATTAGCAGGTAGTGCCTCAGCTTGAGCTAACGAGAAGTTACTCAAGTTAGTGTACTTGGCTATAGAGGGGCTAGTGCCTAGGTAAAGCACCTTCAATATCAGCCAATTTAGCTTTTACTTCCGCAATCTCCGTTTCTTTCGTAACTGACGGTCCGTTGATACCCTGAGCTTCCCGAAACTGAGCCATGAATTTAGAAGAAAGAAGCAAATCCCTCGCTGACGGTTCATTACCCCTCTGAGATTCTTGAAATTGAGTCATAAATTAAGAAGAAAGAAGTAGATCTCGTACTGTCTGAATTATGGTGTCTTTGACTGATTTTTCTGCCATCATGCACTAGAGATTAGGCTCCTGTCACGAACCAACACTTGATTAGATCATGATATATGTCTTATAGGAATTACTAATGAATGAATGAATGTTTATGTACATGTATGCGTAATATGATGAATGGTAGAAACCTATTGACTAATTTGACACACTAGTCGAATTTTTTTTTTGTGAGATTGGCTCGAGGGTTAGGAATATTGACACTAGGGTTGAGAATTTTGGTTTTAATAGCTGGAAATTTGACTTCGGGAGTCAAGAGTTTGATTTGACACACTGGTCGAGGATTTTGGCTTTGATAGCCGGAAATTTAACTTCGGGAGTCGGGAGTTTGATTTGACACGCTAGTCGAGAATTTTGGCTTTGACAGCCGGAAATTTGACTTCGAGAGTTTGGAGTTTGATTTGACACACTGGTCGAGAATTTTGGCTTTCATAGCCGGAAATTTGACTTCGGGAGTTAGGAGTTTGATTTGACACACTGGTCGAGAATTTTGGCTTTCAAAGCCGGAAATTTGACTTCGGGAGTCGGGAGTTTGATTTGACACGTTGGTCGAGAATTTTAATTTGAGATTTTCAACACACTAGTCGAGGAATTTTGATTTTGATAGTCAGAAATTTAGTTGAAACTGGCTCGATGGTCGAGAATCAGGAATTGACACAAGGGTCGAGAATTTTAGCTTTGGTAACTGGAAATTTGACTTTGGGAGTTGGAATATGATTCCGAATTTTTGACACGCTGGTCGAGGAATTTGACTTTGATAGTCAAGGATTTTAAAGCTGACTCGAAGGTCGGAAATTTGGACTAAAAAGTTGGGATCTTAACTTTTGAATGATTTGAAACCTAAAAGCCCTATAGATAGGAGATTTATGTCATGATGTTTAAATATGGCTGCATAAAAACATGGTTAGCTTATGTTTGATGTATGACAGAAAATACATCTGCACATATAACAAAAAGCATTAGTTCGTGCCTTCCAACCTTTTATCATCGGTGCATCTCTATTTTCCTAAGGTACTTTGTAAATCATCAAGGGATAAACAAAGTCTACTCACGAATCACACAATTTCCGTTTCTAACTATATGCATGCTTGAGTCTCAATCTATGACAGGGTATAGGATATACAATGCGCAAGGTACAAAAAGTCCAATGGCCTTAAAAGAGCCAAAGAGACGATCTTCCCAATTTTATATACTCAGGCTTGATAACTCCAAGCAGGTTAAAGAAGCCATATTGTACGAGACACAAGGCGTGTGATCAGTTCCATGTCCCAAACTCCAAGCAGGTTTGGAAACACATCACCGAAAGACACTGTGTGTTCCTAATTTTGGTTGGATAAATGCAAATGCTATGCTTTGTTGTAGAAAATATAAAATTTGAATCAAATGCGTTTTCATTATTTTATCACAAAAAAAATTGATTTTTGATAAAAACAATTTATCCCCAGCGGAGTCGCCACTGTGAGCGGGAGGGGTTTTTATACTGATAAAATGAGATTCTGAGTTCGGAATAAAATAGTTACTAGCGCATTTGATTCAAATTTTTCTATTTTCTTTATAACAAATGTTTATTAACCTATATATTCCTATATCAACATACACAAATTAATTATATTTATATTTTAACAACCAAATATTCTAGCATAAACTAAAATATACATGAAAAATAAAATCATTCATTTTGTTAGTAGTTAGATTTTTATCATATTAGTTAGTAGGTTAGTTATTACAACAGGATTACAAATATTACCGAAAAATCATTTAAATATAAAAATACTAAAATAATCAAATAATTAACCAAGATGAACAAACCGTGGGTTGTAATAAACCCATAAATTTCGGCTACTCCTCCTTAATCTCGGGTATATTTTCCGACTCCATTTATACGTCCGAATCAATTTTCTTTTCAGAAATAAATCATAAATAAACAATAAAATAATCAATAAAAGTCAATAAAAACTCATAAAGAAAAAAATAATAAAGATGAAGTGGAGATTTGTTAAAAGTAATTTACCCTCAGGTTTACCTGTCTGTGAGTCCAGGATTGTTCGAAGGCCGGTGTGGAACCGATTGTCTAACGTGAGCTAGGAAAGGATGAGTTTATAATTGTGCTGGTTTCATAACTAAAAACCTGAGAACTGTGCTGGTTTCTTAACTAAAAACCCGAAAATATATGGATTGATGAAACTAAGCCTTAACTAGGCTCGATTTGAGTTGAAATCACTTTTAGAAGAATTTGAAAAGTATTTTTCCAATACAACTTTCGTTTCTCTTCCATATTTTTAAAAAAAAATTTTTGTCCCCCTTTCTGAAACTGAATGAAGATTTATACAGGCTGAGGAAAACTGTCGATCGACAAAAAATTTTGTCGACCGACAAAAAGCTTAATGATGAAAACTAAGTACCAATCTAATCAGCATTTAATGCTCTGACGGGGAAAATAGTCGACCGACAAAAAATACTGTCGATGGACAAAAAGCAAATTACTGAGATAATTAATTTCAATGAAAATAAGGTGGAAAAAGCCAAGATCGAGATAAGATTTGTCTGAAATTTACTGAGATATTCTCGAGATCTGTTTGAGATTGGATCAGCTGGCAACTTTTTGTCGATCAACAAATAGCTCATTGGGCAGCTTTTTATCGATCGACAATTTTCCCATTGGGCCTTTATTCACTTAAACGGCCCAATGAGAAAAGTTAGAGGCCTTTGGTCTCTAATCTAACCTTATTTTGGTTAAATTCGGTCGTTTGACTCTTCAATTTAACACTTTTTGGTATTTGCAAGGCTTTTGACAATT
>CAOJBI011918954.1:0-11494 GCA_948277035.1 Euphorbia corollata
TACATCTCTTTTTGAAACTGTAACAAGCAAGTTGTTGGCTGTAGATTTCCAAAAGGGTTGTTTCTGTATTAGAATCTTTCGGTTGCACAAGTGTGTTTGTTATGTTTGTTTTTTGCAAATTTGTATCTCTC
The DNA here is from genome assembly GCA_948277035.1 of Euphorbia corollata. Taxonomy (NCBI): domain Eukaryota; kingdom Viridiplantae; phylum Streptophyta; class Magnoliopsida; order Malpighiales; family Euphorbiaceae; genus Euphorbia; species Euphorbia corollata. Next base: position 132 of record CAOJBI011918954.1, read on the forward strand.
GTACTATGACGAGTTTTGTATTTTCGGTTATGGTTTTATCCATATATCGGTTTGTTTAATATAATCCTTTCATTCAGAAAAAAAAAAGAAAACAAATCTAACATGTGACAACTGAAATTGAACCAACAATAATGAAGCTTACATTGGCAAGATTTGTAGAGGATTCGCACTTAAATTGGTGAATCACAAAGACATGGAGTTAGGGGGGACACATCATTGGATATTAGGGGGGCAGCAATTAAGTGACTTACTTTAAAATATTACGATATATTAAAACTTATATTGATACAAAATATTAAATAATACGTCAAAATCAGGTATGCACCAAAATAAATAAATAAAAGACACGTCAGAAAAGGATGCGACACTTTTTCAAATCGTGAAATTCACGTGCAATCTGTAGATAATTTTTCAGCAATCTTGTTCAACATATAGTAAATCAATTAATCAAACTAACTTTCATCTCATTCTATTCTTATTTAGTTTACTCAAATTTAATTTAAATATTTTATGAAAAATATTAAGAAACAATAAAACTGATATCAATAAAAAGTAGAAGTGTAGGTTGAGGTGGAAAAGGACGGAAGCAATGACAACAGAAAATATAGATGAATCTATATAATAGACTGGTTGTTAGTAACTTGGAATTGATACTTGATAAAGGGAAAATAGAAAAAGAATAAAATAACTCTAAATCCTATGTCTTTTTATTCTTTAAATATTCCAGTTATACCAAAAGATTTTTTCATTACAAATGGTGGTTCTAGGTTTCGAACCAATGCTAGGGAGGGCTGGAACAACGCCCGCAACCATTTACTATACTATAAGGGTAAACTTCAAAAAAGGGACCTGTGATTTGGATCCTTTTCAAAACGGGTCTTGTATTGGATATTAAGTGTCCCAAATTGCCCATTGCCACGTTTGAGATCCATAAAAGTCAACACAAGACCCGTTTTGAAAATGACCCAAACCACATGTCCCTTTTTTTAAGTTTACCCATACAATAATTGTAATTGTTTGTCTCCTTGGTCAACACATATATATACTAATGATTATTACGTGGATTAGAAGAAAAACAAATGAAAAAATGTTAGAAATGGTAGTATATTTGCATAGAATCCGCAAACAGATGGAATAACTATTCTTAAATAACGTACATCTCATGGAATAACTATTTCATTAGATATATATGTACGTTATTTAGGAATAGCAATTTCATGCGTTTACAGACTCTATACATATATTCTATATTTTTTCCATTCATTTTTATCTTATTCAACGGAATAGCAATTCCGCCAACCAAACGAGCCTAGAGTGTAATACCGAGATTGTATATCGTCTGATTCATGGGCAAACTTTGTTTCCATGATATGCAATCACGTTTATCTTCAACCTGTTTTTCTGTTACAGTTTAAAATCAGTGCTACATATACATAAGATTTAGCTTCTATGCGAATTTGAAAACTAAAATTGGAATTCAATTATACAACTCATAAGGTCCTTCCTGCAGAATCATCCCATTATAATCAAAGAAAAATTCAATTAGCAAGTAGTTGACACCTGGATCAATTATAAAGATACAAAAATTAAGACAGAATTAAAATTCAATGTATCAAATCCATCAAATTTAAAAAGTTGAACCTAAATGATAGAAAGAAATCCCTTTACAATATCTTCAAAAAATTCAATCTAACAAAAAAAAACATTAAACAGTAAAAAGTATCATGAAAGAGGATGAATAGTAGCTCCAACATAATGAATAATCCCAGACGTCTCTTCTTTGATCATAAACAAGAACTGATGATCTGCTATAAAATCTATCAGTGAAGGTGGTGCAGATTCGTCTTTGAGGCATATTGCAGTGGTAGAAGTTGCATTTGTGATACGATTTCTAAATCACTTTCGATCATAAAGATTACCTTTATCAACCATATTTGAAAACTCCGCATTTATTTGAAATGGTGAATTCAACCCCAACTCTTTAGTGTTCTCAGATAGATCTAATTTATATTCATACTTCAGTTTTGGAAACCATAGTCTATCAAGCTTGAAATATTCGAGCTCGTGATTCTGCGTTAAAAGATTTGGATCAGAGTGGAGCTTCTGAATCAGCTCTTGAAGTCCATCATAACGATCAGGAAGAAAGATATACATGGCATAATTTATTTTTTTTTGCTTTGGCCATTTCTGTATTCCATCTTCAATAGCTTAAAACCCTCGAACGATCTGAAGAAGCTATGAGTTTGACATTGTCCATGAATGGAAATCGGAATCGTTTTCTGTTGAGGAGATGAAATTTTTCATTTCTAGTCTTCGAGGTATCAAAACGTTGAGACCATGATCCCTTAAAGTAGAGTGCACTTGCAAGTATAAGAACTGAACCTTCTAATGAATGTGAAGAAACAATATAATCAATGTGGCCTTGGGAGGCTTGTTTTGCACATAAATTGATATCATTCACAACTTCCTCAACCTGCAACAAAACAATGCATAATTTGTTAATACTTTGTTCAAGATCAGTAATCAGATATGTCTGTAGGGGTGAGCATTTGGTTCAAACCGAACCGAACCGAACCAAATTAACCGAAAACCGAATAAAGAAATTTTTTTAAACCGAACCGAACAAATGATGAAACCGAATTATCCAAACCGAAAAAAAATTCGGTTCGATCGAAAACCGAATTGAACCGAAATTATGAACATAAAAGAAACCAAAGTTCCATTAAACACAACACTGCCAAACTTCATCAAAACAAAAAAAACTACAGAGAAACATACATGTAAATATAACATCCAAACTTATCACCCACCAAAAACACTACAAATACTAATTGTTTCATCAATTTAAACCGCCACAAGTCCAAAACAAAATATCAATAACAATTTCTGTCTGCCATTGAGTCCTCCATATCAAGACGTCATCACCGTTGAAGCTGGAAAACAATCTTATTTGAGTGTGCTACTGCGAAACAAAAAAAAGATGCCACAAAGAAAGATTTGAGTGTGTTACTGCCTACTGCCAATCCAAAACACTCACACGCACACGCCCAAAAATAAAATACTTATCGAAAAACTTTAAAACCTAAGCATCAACATCTTCTGTCAATTTTATAGTTAACCCTGATGCTACAACTAAAGAAAAAATCAAACAAGGATTTGAAAGCACACTGCTAGTTCAAATGAGGAGCAAAAGTACATAAATCTTGAGGATTTGAAAGCACTAGAAAACAAAAAGCCAATTTAAATCATCACTTAGCTGAGAAATTGGATAGCGATGCTGCGATTGGACCAACTGGAGTCGACGGTTAGACGAACTGACGATGACTTGATGAACTTAGATAGTTAGACACGATTACTTGACGACAATGAGCGGCGCTGTGGCCGATTGTGAGACTGAGGGCGCTGCGGCTCAACGTACCTTTTCTAGAGTCCAGGATGATCTGAGAGCCGGCTTGGAACCGATCGTGACTAGATTGATGTTGAGGAAGATTTTTCCGGTGATACGGAAGTGAAAACCTTGAGAAATTAGGTTAGAAATTCGAACCTTAAAAGTTTACCGGTGATACGGTGAAAACCTTTGAAAAGTTGACGAAATTTAACCCGGAAAGTCGTAACCGAAGGAGTAACTTGATTTAAAACTCAAACTCGAGTTTAAAAACTTAAGTCCTATTGAAAACTTAGTTAAAAACGAGTAGAAATCGACGGATTATCAATAAAAACCATTTTTTTTACTTTTAAACAAAAAAAATCTTCCCTCAACCTGTGAACTGGTGGGCTATTTATAGCCCACCAGTTAAGTAACTGGCCGATAGGCCAGTTACTCAGTATGTAGTAACTGGTTGATCGGCCTTTACTTAGTGGAAGACTGCATCACTTCGATGCAGTAAGTGACCGATGACACACGCGCATGCGTCGCGCCTACGTCGTGTTTTTCCGGTTCTTTTCGACTAATTTCGATCCAACTTTCCGGGCTCTGATTTAGCCCAAATTGGTCGACTCTGGACTTGGTCCGGACCGGAATTTTTTGGTGTTTTCAAATAGTGATTCAATGATTCGGTGCCTTATGAATAGTGATTTTCCGAAATTTTGATTTCTGTGCACGATTCGGCTCCGTTTAGGCTCTCGAAACCCTGGAAATGAAACAGGCATTGTATCCTCATTGGGTATTGATGGACCGTGCTAACAATAGCCAACCTCGGATATTTATTCACCAAGCTTCGAGAGTTGAAGCAGTTGGAGAGTCTCAAATCCTAGTCTCCGCCCAAACCCGAGGAGAAGAATAATTTTTACCATTACCATGTAGCTGCTGGACATAGAACAAACAATTGCAAAGACCTACTCAAGACCATCCATAAACTTTTGGAGGATAAGGTAGTGGTCGAGCCCCAGCTAAACCGAGCACCACTAGCAACCCCCTACCTCAGTTTGACAGCAAGGTAAATACAATCAACTCATGTGTCAATGAACGCCAAGTATTACAGTTTGTGAGTGAAGTGACAAGGGAATTTGTAATGGTGATTGATTCAAGCATTAATCCCAATCTCATAATGGCAACACTTGAAAGGGGGTAAGCTTCATTTGCTCAAGGGGGCTAAATACGATACTCAGGCCCAAGATTCAGTCTATATGGGATGCTAAATTTTGATGAAGTGGATGCACCATCATTTCATGTACAAAAATTTGAAACATTTCTACATACTCAGGGAGCCTCCAACAGAATGCTGGTAACACTATTCCCTTACTCACTATCAGCTCTAACAGGTGAATGGTACGTGATTCAACCTGACGCAGTAAAAAACGATTGGGGTAGTATATCCCGAGCTTTCTTGAAGCTATTTTGGTTTATGAAGAGCCCTGATATTGAAATACGGGATATGGGATCATGTAGATAAGAGGAATATGAGTCCATCGCCTAGTACAACCGTTGATGGATGGGCATGCAGGTAGTAATGAAAGAAAATCTTGATAAGGATGTTGAACAACTGCTCTCGATAAGAATTCAAAGAACGTCTCGCTATGATCGACTTTAATGACTTGGATGATGTGATCAGAATAGGAATTCGTCTCGATTGGGTCCTTAGGGAGATTGAAAGGCAAGTCCTGGTAATAGGGCCAAGGATACCCACCAATCATGTTTTCCAACTATTGACACAATCTAATCCCAGAGTAAGCTCGATAAGTTTAACTCCGACGTGTTTTGAAGATCTCATGGAAAGTTTTTATCCATTTGACTTAGTATACTCTACGGAGACCACACCTAGACCAATAACTGAGATGATGAAAAATGAAGGGTTGGCCACATCAAAGCCCACCTAATTGAATCTAGATGCTTACGTATTGAAATCCAAGAGGAAAGGGAAGAAAGCGGAGGTAAATGCTATAAGAAAGGAGAGTGAACCGATTAATCTGGATGCCTATCAGCTATAAGGGCCTCAAGAAGTGCACAAGAGTCCATAATACCCTTGGCATACCCCTAGGGAGATAAGGTTTCTTGACAAGGGAGTATTGAGGGTGACAAGAAGTGAATGAGTCTTCAAGAATGATATACCTTTCCAATTGGGTAATTCATCAGTAGAAGAGATAACAAAGGATAACCCTGAACCACCATTACCTTTGGTGGTGAATGAAGATGAGTTGGATATCGATCCTCTAGTTAACCAAATGAAGAATACGCAGGCGAAGTATAGCATTTGGCAACTTTTATGCTTTTCTAATGCACATCACCGCGGATTGGTGGAAAGCTTATGGAAATGAGTGAAACCCCTACTACGCCAGTCATCAAAATGTGTACAGCAATTGGGGAAGGTATTACTCTAAATACAACTCCCGCTATCACCTTTGATTAGTCAGACACATTGCCTAAAAACAGGGATAACAACAAAGCCCTATTCATCCGAGTAAAGATTTTTGACAGTTCAATTCCTTATGTAATGGTTGATGACGGGTCAGCTCTGAATCTATACCCACTAAAAGTACTCCCACATTTAGGATTGAATGAGAGCATGCTGGAAAAGTCAAACACTATGATCCGAGCATACGATGACTCGAGAAGAGGGGTCATTGGAACTTTCACTACTGAAATGGAGGTAAATGGAGTGAAGTCAAAGGTGAAGTTCATAGTCTTGGATATACCAGTCTCTTATTCTTTGCTTTTGGGTCATCCATGGATTCATGTAGTAGGAGCTATACCTTCCACCCTCTATCAGAAGATAAAGCTAGTCCATAATGAGGAGGTAGTCACGTTTGAAGTAGATGAGGACTATACCATGGCCGTTGCAGCCTTCAAAGAGAAAGATATGCAAGGCTTGAGAATTTTCCATGATTAATGGAGAAAAGAAGAAAATACTCGTTGGCTATCGTCACTTCTTTGCAGGGTTGAAGAGGATTATGCACCGCCAAGGGTTTGTACCAGGAATAGGGCTAGGCCAAAACCACTAGGGTATTGTGGAAGCCTTTGACCCTCCACCGCTTACCTCTAAAGTTGGTTTGGGCTTCATAAATAAACACAAGTTATACAAGCACAAAAGGCCTAATTTTTACCATATGGTTAGCATTTGTGAGATTGAGGGGAAGAGACAATACTTGGGGGAAGCCAAGCCTATCATAGTGAATGGTCAGGTTGTTCCGGGCTTCAAAATCTTCAACAATCTATTTAACTTTCAAAATGACTGTCTCGTTGAGCATACTATTGAGACTACTACAGGGAAGGCCAAGATGTTTGTGGAAAATGAACCCAAATCCGAGCCCGTGGGAGGAGAATTATAGGAAGTCATCACCGCTCTTACCAAAGCCCTGTTTGTTTTGATACGTGCAAAGGGGAAGATCAAGGAAACTGCAAAGGAAATCCTACAATCTTATGCTGAGAAGCTTGCCCAAGAAACCCTTCAAAAATGCAAAGGAGCTATTGCTGCACCGGTCCAAACCCTGCAGCTGATGAAACTATAGAAGTCCCTCTGCTTGTGGAGGATGATGCTGATAATAATGATGTAGTTTTCAATATTTCCAATGTTTTTATATGAACAATTTTGCCTATGAGGGTTTTAATTCAATGGATAAGAACTTTGCTTATTTGTTTGATGTTCTACCAGATGACACCGTGCATTCACCCGAGCATACACATAATGTTTTTAGCATTCATGATACTTCGTTGCATGAAATCAACATGGGTACAGCGAGTCACTAAAAATAGTGATGATTTCGAATGATTTAACTCTTGAAGAAAAAAAAGAGATAATAAATGTACTTAGAAAACATGTGATAGCATTTGCCTGGTCATACGAAGACATGCCAGTACTGGACATATAAATTGTGAAACATCGCATCCCAACTGATCCTAACATCAAGCTTGACAAGTAAAAACTTCATAGGTTAAGACTAGAATGGGCTGAAAAGGTTAAGGTTGAGATATCAAAGCAGATTGATGCCAAGTTCCTCGAGGTAGTTAAGTATCCAACCTAGTTAGCCAACATAGTTGTGAGCGGGCGATCCTTTTCGTGAAGGTTATGAAAGTTTATTTTAGGGTCAAACTGCCCGGGTTTTGTTTTTGAGAATAAAGATAAAGAGGTGTTCGCTCTGAAAATAAATTTTATTTAAGAAAAATCATTTTCAATTTGATTTCCTTAAAATAATGATAAAAATAGTAAACAAGGTTAATACCCTATTTTACGGAAAAAGAGTCGCCACCAGATTCAGCTCCACCGGGGATTGTGGTATACTGATCCGTAGTAGGATTTTTATACCTGAAAAGATGAGATTCTGAGTTCAGATATAATAGTTACTAATTTATTCAAAAATTGAGAATTATGATTTTTATGATAATTTCGGCATTACGATGGCTTAATAAAACAATAAAATCGAGCCGGAATTTCGGCAGAGTAACGGCGCTACTTGGGTTTTCCCATAGTAATCCGGGCGGAGTTTCCCCTTTATTTTGGGAACCCGGTCTTCACCTGCAAGCACAATTACACATATTAATGTATTTTTATTGGAAAATAAATTAGTAAAGCAGCTCCAGTGGCTCTTTACTCCAACATGCAACGATATTCGTGATGAAAATGAAAATGAAAATAAGGCTTAGAGCCAATACCCTCAGTTACCTGTTCGCTGTTCCAGGATGATGTGAGAGCTGGTGCAGGACCGAATTTGTGGTTGTTTTGATGAAAACTTTGACAAAAAGTAGATAATAAATTGATGGGATTGATTTGGCGGCGTTTCGACTCGAGTTATGGCTATAATCACGAGTAAAACTGATTTGAGATGAGTTTTATCGAGTTTAAGTCGAGAATTTCCTTGGGAAATTTGGCTTAAATCGATCCTCGAGACACTTGAATTAAGAGTTTTGAATTTGGCAAAGTTTCGACATGTTTAAAGGTGCGAACGGACGGGTTTTTCCCTAGGGAAAAACCGGAAATCCGAACGTCGTTATGAGAGGGGAGTGAGATTTCTATTTATGGTAGTGTGGAAAATAGCCCCGGGGCCATTTACCTAGGTAAATAGCCGTGGGGCTATTTTCCTAGGGGACAAAATCCCCGGAAAATCTGGGAACCTAGGGCCTAGGGCCCTAGATAGGTAAATAGTTGCGGGGCTAATTACCTAGGTAATTAGCCGCGGGGCTAATTACCTATATGGGCTTATTTTGACAGTTTTGGTCCAATAAGCAAAACTAGGGGCCTTTGGCCCCTAGCCCCACTTTATTTTGGCCAAATTCGATCGTTTATGCCCAGAAAATGGCATTTTTTGGTTTTTAGGGCCCTAGACAGCTTTTTTGTTTTCTGTCCGGATCGTTAAATCAAACTTTCTCTGGAATGCGAATTTTTGAGATTTTGATTTTTTGAATTGAAAATACGACAAATCGGCACCGTTTGGCTCGCGACGAATCCGAATCTTGAAGTAGGTAAAATTCCTCATCGGGTCCGAGCGGACCGTGCTAACAGTTTGCCCCTCGCATACAAGAATTTCAATCCGTAGAGAAATTCATTTGTATGCGAAATACCCTAAAATATTAATGTGGATGCATGAATTAATATTTTAATTGATAAGATTTTGAAACAAAATATTTTGCCCATTTAATTAAAATATTAATGAGGGCAAAAATTAGAAATTCAAAGTCATTTTGGAATTGGCGCGAGGCCGATAATTAATTTTGAAAATATTTTGAATTGTGAAAAGCATGCTGGTGCGTGTTTTAAAATATTTCCTGGTCCGCTCGTTTGAAATCGGAACTGAAAATGCATTAAAAATGACAAATATATCAAAAAGTGGGGCAAAATGGTAAAATTAATTACCATTTTAAAATGACAAATTACCATTTTGCCCCGGGAATTGGCCGCGGGGCCATTTCCCTACGCGTAACGGTCAGATTTCTGACCGTTACGCACTGCTACGTGGCGCGTGCGGAGCGCGCCATGCAGACCGGTAATTAGCCGCGGGGCTAATTGCCTAGCGTGTACATAAGGACCTTCTCCCCTTCCTTTTTTTCACACTTCTCTCATTCTCTTTACTTTATCTCTCTAGATTTTCAAGCCCTCTTGCTTTCTGACAATGTTTTCGATATTTTTTCTTCCGGTCATGCCGCTCCTGCTCCGGCTTTTCAGAGTCATGATGTGGTACAAGCTCTACAATGCTCGTGTAGGGCTTCCTGCTATCACCGTCACTCCTCGAATGGTTTATATTGATGGAGTTTAGGTCTCCATCCTTGTTGTTCATGCTGAGGCTTTGTACGGTATGCCTCCCAACTGGGAGTACCACTCGATTGGTCAGTTCTCTCTTATCCTTGAGGCACTTGATCCAGCGGGACATCTGTCTCATAACCTGGTCAGTCTTTTTTTTCCTTTTTCTTTTCAATTTATTATTTCTACCTAGAACGCATGTTTTATGCCTATATGAACTTATGCATGTCGCGGAATTAATTTAGAAAATTATTCCATGTCGCGGAATTAATTTATAAAATTATTCCATGTTACGGAATTAATTTAGAAAATTATTCTAGCTTGCGGAATAAAATTATTTTCCTAAATGTCAGATTTATTCATTTTCCGCTAGGGATTTTTAGAAAATTATTTTCTTCTAAATGCATGCCCTATTTTATGAACACTCTTGCTGGGGAGTAAAAAAAAATTCCACTGGGGATATATATGTTCATTTTATTTATGCTTGTTGGATCTGATAACCACTGGAGTTATCAGATATATTTATGCATGAATTGTGAATTTCTAAATGCAGGTGATTGAGCATAACGGGGCCAGCGTGCAGCATGTGCACAAGTGGTATAAGGTCTTATCTCCGGGTGCTAGACTTATCATCGACAGTACTTATGTTGAAGCCATGGTCCAGCACCTTGTGTACAAGAAGTCCCGCGATTATCCTTATTTGAAGAAGGACCTCGTTTCTGTCTTGCTGAGCCATTGGTCAGACACTACCCATACATTCCACTATCCTTGCGGGGAGTTCACCATCACCCCTGTTGACTATTGTGCTATCACCGGATTGCCATTCGTCGGTGACGTGATTGAGTTCAATGCCACTTTTTTGTATCATCGTTTCGATGAGGGGGCGATCAGAGCATTGATTGGTTTCACAGGCTCCACTCTAGGATCTATCTCCTACGAGCAGCTGATGGATTTCTAGATCAGCGGGCAGGGAGCAGGTCGCTTTGCCGCTTGTGAGGCTCGGGCTTTTATAGCCGCCACCTTGTCCTTGTTTTGTTTCTCGACTGGTTGGTCTCATGTTAATCTTAACATCTTACCGAGCCTAGTTGATCTTCCTAGCTTCAATAGCCTAGCCTGGGGTCGGACCACCTTGGTTCACATGTATCTTGCCTTGGATCAGCATGCCAGGAACAGGATAGAGAAGTTCAAGTCTTCTCTTCAGATTCTCGCCGTAAGATGTCTTAAATATTAATCTGATTTTTCGCCTTAAGTCTTTATGAGTGTTTGCCCATTATGATTTGCGCTTCCATTTTGCAGATTTAGTTTTTCGAGACAGGGATTTTGGATAGGCCCTTATTGGTTCTGGGTACCAATTATCCAAGATTCCCCAAGCTTCCCCATTATTTCCAAGGATGGGATATGCAAATTTCTCGGCTTCAGCTCCTGGGACGACTTCGGGGTCTTACCACTGCTCAGGTACTTGTTTCGGTTCTCTGTACTCTAATATGTGTTTTCTCTTTTGATTACTCTTTGTATTGTTTATAGAACCGCTTTGGTATGAATTTTCAGATTAGGACCGCTCCTTGGGGCGAGTCATCAGGGTGGACTCATGAGATGGTAGTCATCTGATTATGTCTGGCCCTCAGTCCATGGAGTGGTATTTGGGGAGCAAGATCGAGGGATGCCATATTCCTCCCAGACTTAGACTGACTCCTC
>CAOJBI011921615.1:0-2500 GCA_948277035.1 Euphorbia corollata
ATTTTATTCATTCCAGTGACTACATTTCGCGAACTATTTCACCTAAATGTCTAATTAACTGTTTGGGCATTTGTTAAGCTGTTTTTGAAGCTGCTTCTTGGAAAAGCATAGAGTTCGAAAGGAGCCCACTGGCACTTTTCACTAGTCTTCAACTCTTCCCATTTCCATCTAATTTCAAGGGGCCACCATCCATCAAAAAAAAAAAAAAAAAACAAAAATTCAAACTTTCTGACTTGCCATTTGCCAATGTTGGGCATTACTTATTTCTACCTTAGAATAGAATATAGCCGGTGTTTGGAAAAAGTATATGATTAAATTAGATGTCTCGTTGACTCTTCTCTCTCCTTCCATCGCTTTTAAACAATTTTCACCAAAACTATTAAACATTTATTACATTAATAAAATAATAAATTTATCCTTTATTATATTACAATTCTCTTCCTTCTTAATTATTAATAATTCCATTAATTCATTATCTCTATCATGTTTAATATAAAAGTACAAAAAATTGATGAAAAATGCATTGATAATCTAAAATAACAAACAAAAAAGAGTGAAGGAAGCATTATTTATTCAATCTTGTCGATAATTGTCAATGCCAAATACATAAATTATAAATTTGTTATATTTTAGACCCATCAACATAAATATTAAAATAATAATAATAAGGTGTAACTCAGTTGGCATCTCAGGCTGAACAAGTTTGAGGATAACAGAATTCGAATCCCACTAAATATATTTGATAGGAGGAGTGAGGAGTTTTAACTGTGACTAAGTTCCGAACAAATAATATCTCAAAAAAATACTTATATTACAAAAAAAACACAAATATTACAATATATAAACAATCTTTTTATTAAATCAGAAAAAATGATATCGTTATATAAAGGAAAATCATTAAATTTATCCATGCTTGTGTTTATTATTTACAAAAATACATTCTTAAAACTTTATTTACATTTTTGCATTCTTAAGGTTTCGATTTTACATTTACACGTTCTTAGGATTTCGACTTTACTTTCTTTACGTTCTTGTATACACTTATTACATATTTACTATACGTGACGTGTATAAACTTGTTATATGTCTCTTATATATCTATTATATACTTTTATATACATATTATATGTCTACTATATTTTTCCTATGAATGTAAAAAATATACATGTTATATATGTACATGTTATATACCTGTTATAAATTTAGAACATAAAAAATATAAATATGAAACTGCTTTTGGTAAAAAATAAAAAATTGAAACTTAAAGCAAGGTTTTTTTCATAATTAACTTGTGCATTTATGTAAAATACCCTTATATAAAACCATATAATTCATGTAAAACTCGACTACGAGCTCTAATATAAGATGTATGAGTTCACTATATATTTGATATTTTTTGGGTGTGCATTTCCTTGCTATATAGCTCTAATGTCATTGTCCAATCACACAAAGCTGCCATCTCCTACGATGAAAATCTCATATAACACGACAACGGTCGTCCTTCAACCAACTTTTCTCTCTTTCTTTCAATTTGAGTATTTTAAAAATGGTTTTTTCAACTATTTATCGTTTCCCCCATTTTTTCATCTCTTAACTCACCCCCAGTCAACTCTCTTCCCACCTCCAATGAATTTTCCGAAATCAGCCTTTCTTCTTCTCCTCCTCCTCTTTATCTGCCTTTTATACTCCGCCGATTCAGCCTGCCGGAAAACCTGCGATTTGGCATTGGCATCCTACTACGTTCTGCCCGGCGAAACCTTGTCCTTCATCGCCCAATATTTCCTTTCAGAGTTCGTCCGATCCTCCGATTCAATCGTCAATTACAACAAAGGCGTAATCCCTAACAAGGATTCCCTTGGTTCCTTCATCCGAATCAATATCCCCTTCCCCTGCACCTGCATCGATGATCAATTCCTCGGTTACACTTTCAATTACGATCTTCAAAGTGAAGACACTTACGGCACGATTGCGAATGAGACGTACGCCAATTTGACGACGGTTCCATGGCTGATGAGGTTTAATACCTATCCGGAGAATAAAATTCCGGATTCTGGTACGCTTAATGTGACGGTGAATTGCTCTTGTGGAGATAGCCGCATTTCTAAGGATTATGGATTGTTCATCACTTATCCACTCCGGCCTGGAGATACTCTGCAATCGGTGGCGGCCGAGGCCAATATTAGCGCCGACTTGCTCCTGAAGTATAATTCCGGTGCTGATTTCAGTGGAGGCAGTGGTTTGGTTTTCATCCCTGGCAAAGGTACTCATCGTTTTCACTGACCCATTTAATTTTTAGAAATTATATGCCTAATTTAATTTTGTCTATTAGTTTTGAGATCATTAGTTGACTGTACATTCATAAAAAAGTCGTGATCATAGACGGTCTTGTTCTCTTCAAAAGTTGAAAGCCTAAGTCTAATTTAATTTTGTCTATAGTTTTGAAATTATTGAATTTAGATTACTGAACTAAATTATTTCATTATAATCACACATAATTGAA
>CAOJBI011921615.1:20000-29638 GCA_948277035.1 Euphorbia corollata
AGACCAAAGGTCTTGAGCAGCCGATCCGGCAGAACAACTCAAAAGATAAAGAAGTATCGTTAATTTCTTCATGCTCATTCCAAGTTCGAAGTACCATTTGTACAAATAAGAATCCCCTTCGTTACATGATTTCTTCTTCATATAGATAGATATAGGATCTATGAGGCAATTACTTAGAAATACAGTTTGTGCAACAGCCCTTCCTATCTGATAGAAAAGGATCCCATGATCCTGAACCGATCTTACCTGGGATCGCAAATCCCAAGTTTGTCTATGAAGAGCAGATCGAATTATATTAGTGTCTATAATTGATTTCTTCTGTGTAATACTAATCGATAGGGCCTCATTGGTAAGTGCTACAAGATCTCGTACATTGGAACCCATGGTTATGGACCTGAATCCACTAGTATGGAACATGTTCTTTTCCAAGTGAAATCCCCTAGTATACGAAAGAGTAAAAAAGTGCTTTCGTTGTTGTGGAATAAGAAGCCTTCGTATCTTAATGCATGTATTTAATTTATTTGGAGCTATTAGAGCGGGATCCACTTTTTGGGGAATATGAGTCGAAGCAATAACAAGAATATTTCTAGTGGAACATCTTTCACAATCCCTGGAGAGATAGTTCACTAATAGACCGAGGCATAAGTAATTCGACTCATCCGCATCCAGATCATGAATGTTTGGAATCCATATTATGCAAGGAGACATTGCTTTTGCTAATTCGAATTGAAGGGTGATATAAAATCGGTCTATTTCCGGCATCATATCCATAGTTAGCGCATAAAACCTAGGGTTAAACTCCAGCTCCGCATCAAACTCACGTTCGATATCGCCACTCACATCAATATCAATATCGTCACTCACATCAATATCAATATCGTTACTATCATCAATGTCGTCGTCACTATCATCATTATCGTTGTCACTATCATAAATATCTCGATTCATCGAAAGTCATTTTCATCTATCAACAATGCATCAAATCCAGGTATGAACATTATTAGGTAATACATGATTTGTACAAATATTTTGTCATTATTTTTCTTAATATTATTATTATTATTATTAACATGATGTTAACAATTGTTTTATTGATTTTCCAAATTTATATGGAGTCCAACTCGAGGAGTATTATCATAAAAATAAAATTTCTCGATTTTTTTTTGTCATCCATTGAAAGGGTAGTTGATGTGTTCGGACATGAAAATTGTGGTTTTCAGGCTGTTGCAACCTACCTGATTGGCGACGAATATCAATATCAACATGTTAGACAGAATGTGGCAAGCGAATTACGTGTCAACTATGAGCTTTATGAGGAGGTATACATTAACAATATCGATTAAGCTATTGAATGTATTAGCTAGGATTGTGATGCATGCCCTGATAATGAAATGTACCACATGCAAGTAGCGAAAGACTTATTTGTCATTGTGTCATTATTAAACACTACAACTATATTTGTTAGTTACTCAAAGAGACCAACAAATATAAATAAGTATTTTACTGAATTGTCTTTGTATGCGCCATCAACTGCAACACATCTGTCTTACAAAATTTGTATTGCTTATCAAGATTATCCCAAGTACTACATTAGACTAAATCTATCAAATGAATGTCCAATACAACATGTAGTTACAAACTGGTTTGAAAATCATGAATTTAGTGTTCAGGGTTGGAAACATTTGTATAATGGAGAACACAAGCATGAGAATCATTAAGGGCAAGTCCAATGGTTCTCCATTTTCGAGAATTCTCCAAAATGGGGAATGGATATTGGAAATGGTAAAGTCAAACCATTCCTCCTATGGTTTATCCTCAAAATAGGCCTCTCCAAATATAAGGATGATTTATTCCCCATTTTTGGAATAAATTAAAATAATATTACTTTTTACTTTTTTATTGTTTTTAATTGTTGTTTTGTTATTCTTTTTGTTAGTTTAATAATTAAATGTTATTATTTTAAAGTGAATTTGAGTTTAGGAATATAAAATGGGGAAGATGATTAGAGAAAAAAACAGTTGATCCTGCAAAATGACATTCGGGGAATGAAAAATGGGGAAAATGATTGGACTTGGTCTAATAAAGGACTAACTGTGTAGTTCTATTTAATTACTGAACTTCTTTTCATGTTTTTTAATATTTAAATATCAAGTAATTCATTTTGCGATCATAAATTAAGTAACTACAAATGTTTTTTAAAAAATTGAAGTTTAAATATTTTTAAAAAAATGGCGGACAAAAAAATCCAGTCCATAAAGTGGCATATGCAGACGGGATTTCCGCTAACTTGTACACACATGCGAGCTAGTTTTTGCCTGCGTTGAGACACTAACGAACACAATTTTCGTCTATGTTGTTACACAAACAAAAATTGTGACCGTTTGCGCCACCGCATGGGCAGAAATTATGTCTGCCCATGAAGTGACACTAATGGACATATCATACGCCCATGATGCAGTATTGTTTAAAGGGTTGGTTTGATATGTATGAAAAAATACGGGTGATGCGAAGTAAAACTGGGTGACGCATAATCTATTTTGATCAAACCTTTGTATTCCACCCCCAACATGCTTTTGTGAACGGTGAACCTGATTACAGTGTTGTAAGGCCCGGTCTGACTCGACCGACCGAACTAGAAAAACCCAGACATGGTGATAAGAACATGTTAGGTGATACTAAAAGCCCACTACATATGTGACATGTCAAAAATCTAGTGACCCGGTTAGTTGGATCGTTGACCCGTTGACCCAGGTTGGGTAATCAGGTTAACTAGTAAATGAATATATTCTTTAAATGGTTAAGTAAAAACTTATTAAATCTTGGCATTTAAAGTATAAATGATTAAAACATTTAGTGAAGTTATTTTCAATAAATGGCTTGTTCTTTTATTTACATTTTATGAGTTTAAATTTGAAATTTCACGAAATAAGACGTTCAATTATTTGATACTACTCTACGTGTTAATAAATGTATAAATAATTATTTCAAAAATTTAATTGTTGGATTTATGATCTCAAAACATATTCCATTTAATTTTAATCATAAAATATTACGTAGTTAGTTCGTTATTTCATTTTTCATATTTTTTTACGTTCTTCATATTGTGATGCATTAACTTTATTAAGTTTTAATACAAATGGTCCTACACTTGTTTAGATCTTATTTTTATTATTATACATTATTTAAATGTTTACTACATCATAAGCTAAGCTTGTAAAATATTGATAACAATAATTTTTAAATATTTTTCTAGATCGGTTAAACCCGATTTACCATAATTGATACATTGACCTCTAAAATTCGAAGTATATAACAACCAATTGCATATTTAATAACTTATATAATATAGTAAAATAATAATAATAATAAATAAATAAAACCAAACTGACTTAAATCTATTTCGGTTTCTTCTGTCTGGATATTCCTTCCATTTTTCCAGCTCTCAGTTTCCAAATTACCACCACCGACTTTCCATGTAATCACCCTCTTACCCTTTCCCCGGCGTTCAATTCTCTGACTGTTTCTCGCCGGCCAACAAAAAAAAAAGCTCTTCGTTGAGCCGAGTCAAGATGCTGGAGCGTTGTCTCGGCCCTCAACGAGTCCACCGGATTCAGAGAGCAATTCGCCATGGTAAAGTTACCCTTTTTTGTCTCTTTATGACCGTTGTTGTTTTACGTGGAACAATCGGTGCCGGCAAGTTCGGTACGCCAGAGCAGGACTTTAACGACCTTCGCGAGCTTTACATCTCCCGTAAACGCGCTGAGCCTCACCGAGTTCTCGTTGAAGCCCAAATCACTACCGAGTCAGCTCAGAACAACAGTGACGGCGATAGTAGCGATAATGATCCGAACAATTATGCCCAATTCGACATTAATAAGATCTTGGTAGATGAAGGAGTGGACGAGAAGCCGGATCCGAACACACCTTACAGTCTCGGCCCTAAGATTTCAGACTGGGATGAGCAGAGAGCTGAATGGTTGAAAAGGAACCCTAATTTCCCCAATTTCGTTGGGCCGAATAAGCCGAGAGTGCTTTTGGTGACTGGATCATCGCCGAAACCTTGTGAGAATCCGGTTGGGGATCATTACTTGTTGAAATCGATTAAGAACAAGATCGATTACTGCAGGCTCCATGGGATTGAGATTTTTTACAACATGGCATTGCTCGATGCGGAAATGGCTGGATTTTGGGCGAAACTTCCATTGATAAGGAAGCTGTTGCTTTCGCATCCAGAAATCGAGTTCTTGTGGTGGATGGATAGTGATGCAATGTTTACAGACATGGCATTCGAGGTTCCATGGGAGAGGTATAAAGATTTCAACTTTGTTATGCACGGATGGAATGAAATGGTCTATGATCAGAAAAACTGGATTGGATTGAATACTGGAAGTTTTCTGTTAAGAAACAGCCAATGGGCTTTGGATTTACTGGATACTTGGTCACCAATGGGTCCGAAAGGGAAGATTAGGGAAGAAGCTGGGAAATTGTTGACTAGAGAGCTTAAAGACAGGCCCGATTTTGAAGCTGATGATCAGTCTGCAATGGTGTACATCTTGGCTACACAGAGGGATAAGTGGGGTGACAAGGTTTACCTCGAAAGTGGATACTATTTGCACGGTTATTGGGGAATTTTGGTTGATAGATATGAGGAAATGATTGAGAATTATCATCCTGGTCTTGGTGATCATCGCTGGCCTCTTGTTACTCACTTTGTGGGTTGCAAACCTTGTGGGAAATTCGGGGACTATTCAGTAGAGAGGTGTTTGAAGCAGATGGATCGCGCTTTCAATTTCGGGGACAATCAAATTCTGCAGATGTATGGGTTTACTCATAAGTCACTTGGTAGTAGAAGAGTGAAGAGAGTGAGGAATGAGACTGGTAATCCATTACAAGTGAAAGATGAGCTGGGTTTGCTTCATCCTGCATTTAAAGCTGTTAAGTTATCGACCTCTGCTTGAGAGAGCTAAGGTACTAACACCATCTCTTGAGCTTTGATACTGTAATGAATTGCTGGATGTTAATTCTGTTCATTGTTTGAAGTACAGTGTATGTTAAGTTACATATGGCTGTTATTTGTTCCTTGCTGTAGTGATGGATAAATTATTTCCCTCTTCACATTTTTCTTAAATTTTGTATCGGTAGTGTTTAAATTATATCGATTCTGAAGGATAAGAAAAGCCACAAATTGTCACTATCTGTATCCTTGGTTTTGTACCAGCTGAGATGTTTATGGTTTTAGTTTATCCGCGTTATGTTGCTATCATGGTGGCTGCGCTTTAATGTACTATTTAGGTGTTGGTTACATTACCAGCCGAGAACTAGATTGATTTAGTCATGCCAGGACTAGGAGGAGAATAGCAACGGGTTTTTGGGGATAAAAATGCGTGTTATTTAGTTGTATTGTATCGATATCTTTAGTGCATTTCTAATAGCCAAATCGCTGCCATTCGAGCTGGTTGACTCTAGGCTTTTATGGTTATTTTTTCTCCAATAACACATTATCTGTCCAATTTGCTCTCGCTGACTCACTTGGTTATCGTTTCAATGCGTGATTGTTACCGAATTGAACTCTAATTAGGTGTCATTTCTGGGTAGGTTGTCGTATGGAAATTGAGTGATGAGCGTCCGATCCTCTATTGCTTGGCTTACTACCAAAGCAGTGAAAGCAGCGTTAGGTTTACACTTCAACCATTATATCACATTGAATCTTTCGTTCATTTCAATTTGATTATTTCGGTCAAATCTCTTGAAAGCATTCGATTGTTTCATTCTAATGGCAAGTTTGAGCTCAATTTCCTACTGAAATCTTTGAATGACATGTGGTTCATGGACTTCTATTGTGGAAAGTTTCAGATTGATTGTTGTTTTTTCTGGTCAGTTGGCATTATTCTCACTTTTCAGTTTACAAATGCATGCATATTATATGATATGATATGAACTTGGATATGGCTCGTATGCTAAACAGACGCTGCAAGTGTACTATTATAACTGGGTGGCCAACACCAAGGATAGCTCCTATCTGTGAAAGAAACAGACAAAAACAAAATATTGTACAAGTTGTTTTGAGTAATAGCGATGAAAAAGTGGTCATGATCTTAGCTTGTTTTTGTATTACTAATGTTGTCTTCTCTGTCTTTCCGTTGGATTCATTACCTAAGTACATTTTTTTTTGTAACTTAAATGTCTTTCGGTGTTTAAACTATTGAAATTGAATATTTGGTACTTCACGTTTGAATTTCTACTCATTTAGTGTTTTACATATTCAATTTTTATTGTAATATGAACGATTAATATACTATTATTAAACAGGTCATGCATCAAATAACTAAATATTGAATATGCTAGCTACCAGAATAGACGAAAAGTAAAACCGCAAGACACTAGATTAGGGGTGAGCAAAGTGAATCGGGAATCGAAAAATCGAACCGAAAAACCGAAAATCGAACAGAACCGAACCGAGGCTATTCGGTGCGGTTTTCGGTTTTGTATTTATATGCTATTCGGTTTTCGGTTCGAACTGAAAAAACCGAAAACCGAAAAAATTAATTTTTATTTAATTTATATTAATTATTTTCATATTAAATTTACATATAATACTTGCAAATTAAGTTTTTTTTTTCCAAATTAGCAATAAAATACATATGAAAAAATTAGTTATTTTAATTTTTAGTCATTTTACATATATAAAAATTAATATATGAAAAAAAAATTAAATTTAAAAAAAATAAAAAAATTTCGGTTTGAATCGAATGAAACCGAAAACGAACCGAAATATTTCGGTTTGGTCCGAACCGAAATATTTTCGGTTCGGTTTTCGATTTTTATTTTCCTTCCCATTCGGTTTCTGTTACCGAACCGAATTTTGCTCACCCTTACACTAGATAGATAATGTACCAAAAGATCATATGGTAACAGAACATGACCAGGAGCATTTTGGTAATAAAACATGACTCTATGCTCTTGCTACTGATGTAGGCCAAAGGTTTTGGCTATAAATAGGCAAATCAAAGCATATTAAAGAGCTATTAAACTATGGTAATCAATGTCCTGAATCAGTGAGTTTTTTCTTCTTATTTCATGTAATGCAATGACATAAAAGAAAATTTTTCAATTTTTTTTTTGAAAAAAGCTCTATTTAATTGTTTTCAGAGTTCTTAAAAATTATATATGGAAGCATGTTTCTTTTGAAATCAAGCGGAAAACCATTTTTAGTTATAAAAAGCAATGTCGAATGCCTAGCAATATCTCCAATATCACTTTCTTTTATGTCCTTATCACTTTCTTTTATTACAAGAATATCATCTTCTAGGCAAAAACTCTAAACATTTCATTTTTATTTTTCTTTCATCCGTTCTTTCTTTCAATTAATCAAAAAATCATATGAATCAACATCTCAATAAAAAGTATCATTCCTACGTTATATATTGTAAAATATGTATGCCATTTAATAACCATCTTTTAATTTGGGAAAATCATGAATTTTCTAAAAAAAAACTCGTACTTTTCTAAAAATTAAATGGAAGGATTGTGAGGCCGAGATGGATCTATACAAGATTTAATCGAGTCGCTATTGATCGAGTATGATGGCGGGGCACTATGGAAGAGTACATAATGAGAAGAAGAAAATTAGAAGTTTTTTTTTTTAATTTGTATTTTCATTAAAATGTCAACCACTTGCTAATTTTTTCACCCATGCCACGTTAGCTAAAAAGAGTTATACGATACACTTTTTCAATATTGAGATAGTTGCAGGGTTGTTTTCAAAATTCAGAGACCACGAGGTGTTTTGGATCAAATTAAAATATGTATTAGGTTATTAAAATATCACATATTTTCATAAAGTGTGTTGTGTCTTACGAGGGTTTTGGGTCAATAGACATTTTACATTTGAATTATACTATAAAAAAAAATTATATATCTAATACATCATAATCTTGATCTTGTGATATCCACAAAAATTCAGTTTTGTATATGCCTCGTGTATTTCATTTTTGTAAGAATAATTATTTCAATACTTGTAGACATATATAACGATATATTCACATGACAGAAAACATTTTATTCTTAACTAATACGTATATTTATTTAAGTAAAATTATATATAATAAAAAATTCTCATTTGGTTATTAAAAGATGGCTTAATGCATCGGAAAGTACCTCAACTTGTTTCTAAAAACCCGTTGTCTCCCTGAACTTTCAAAGTGATCCCGTAGAACTTTCAAAAAGTGCACCACTTTGCTCCCTGAATGTCACGTGTCCATTTCTGGTTGGTTTGACTTTTAAAAGATGTCATTTTTCTAAATTTTCTCACTCCAATCAGAAGCTGACACGTGACTTTCAGGGAGTCAAGTGATGCATTTTATCAAAGTTGAGGTAGCTACGGTGTCACTTTGAAAGTTCAGGGGGGCAGGAGGTTTTTTTAGACAACTTGAGATACCTCATGATGTATTAAGCCTTAAAAGATCATAAAGAAACTATTCAAGATATTTCAGACTTGTTCTTTGTTAGTATCATCATGATACGAACCCATTCGGGTCAATGGAGAACAAATATTTACATACTTGCTCTTTTACCTTTTGGTAATGGTTACAAGTATCTTTTTGAAATATTTGTGTTCGGGACTTTAGTCACAGTTAAGGTTCCCCACCTTTCCGAATAAATGTATTTAATGAGATTCGAACTTAGTCATCCTCCAACTTGTTTAACCTGTGTTGCTAATTGAATTACACATTGTTGGCATTTGCTCTTTATTCAACAATCTTATTAGAGCTAATAATTATTAAATAGATATTGCATTGTAAATGCTAATCTACAAAGATACGGGCTATCATGTTTAAATTTTGATTTATTGGTAACCATCCTTGAAGATTTCAAGAAATGCGGGATTATAAGTTCAAATTTTCGATTAATAAAATTGGTAAAATACCACATGTTTCTTAGTTGAGTATTTTTCTGAATAATAAAAGAGACATCATTGTTTGTTTTTTTAATAGGATGAAAATATACATTTTTATACAAAAATGTAACTTCCACTACAAGAAACAACGTTTTTTTGTGACAATAATTTGTATGTTACTAAAATTATTGTCACAAAAAACAATTATTTGTTACAATTATAATCATGTTGTCACAAAAATTATTTAGGGAAATTTTTGATGTAAAATTGTCACATATAGTAGATGTTTCGTGACAATATTTTATAATCGTAATTGATAATTTCCTGTGACAATGTAAGTTGTAACCGATGAATTAGAACATGTGACAATAAAAATTTATTGTCTCAAAAATAATTTTAGTGACAACATAAAAAGCTTAACACAAAAAATATGTTAGTTACAACTAATATTTGTAACAAAAAATATTCAATATGTGACAATCGAAATTTTATTGTCACAAAAATCATTTTGGTGACAACATAAAAGCTTGTTAGAAAAAATTATTATTTTCGTGACAATAATTTTAAACCGAAACAAAAAATATGTCAGTTACAATTGATAATTGTCACTAAAAATATTCAATATGTGACAATATATTATGTATCGTCACAAAAAAGTATATTCGTGACAACTTAACAAGGTTGTTACTTACATTTTATTAGTTTTGTGACAATAAATTTGACTTTAAACAAAAAATTATTT
>CAOJBI011922869.1:0-12805 GCA_948277035.1 Euphorbia corollata
CCTTTTAAATATTACTCATTAGTTTTATAATTATTTAAAATATGTCCATTTTAGTAATTTATATCTCTAACCGCAACCACAAATTATATTTTTACCAAACATTAAATTAAAAACAGCAACAGCAAACCGCATCATGAAACAGTAACAGCAAACCGTAACAGCAAACAGTAACAGTAACCACAACTGCAACAGTTTTGCCAAACGGGGCCGTAATATTTTGAAAATATATTAAAGTTAAAAAAAAGTAAAAAAAAAAAAAAAACATAAGAGAGAGGGAGTAACGGTATCCAAGATTCCACGCGTCCTGGGGGGACATACGTGGAAGGATATCAGGTGAACATATCATAACCCGAGAATCCGAATTTAAATACGGGAAAAAACAGTTTGGTGATACTCGAAAAAACTGCTTCCGGAGAATCCTTGACGAACTTGACTCTCGTCATCTTCCCCTCAAATCTAGGGTTTTCTTTCCTATCTGCTCTCTTTCACCTGTGAGTCTCTCTTTTTTTTCAGCTTCCTTTGATTTTTTTTTATTTCTTTTTTCTTCTTCGGTGTACTGCTGGACCGGATGCTGTTAATCTGATTTCCTTTCATGTTGATCGGTTAGTGTGCAGGGGAATGTTGTTTTTTGAATTCGGGTCCAATTTTAGTCATATAATTGCGGGTTGTTTGTAAGTGAATTTCGATGCTAATGTCCATTGGAGATCAGTCGTGTTTGGCTCTCCCGGAGAGAGAATGCTACAATTTGGGATTTCATTATTTAACTCTAGTTCTTTCTTTTTCGAAATTGGGTTTGATTGTGAATGAAAGACATGTTAATTTGGTAAAGCCAAGCATATAGGACGCATCTGTTTTGCAATTTTTTCGTTGCATAATGTGTTTTATCGTCTAAATAAAAAGCTCGCATCCAACTTAAAATTGGAAGGGATAATGTATTTTATTGCACAAGGAAATGTTTTTTTTTTTTTTAATTTGGTTCATTTTATGTAAACTTATTTATAGAAATATACTGTGAGCCATAAAGCTTACATTTTTATGCTTTCTTATATTATTAAACACGGATTCACTATGTTTATTTTCTGGATAATTACTCTGGTTTTTGTGGTCAGACATTCTATATTGTTGCTCGTGATTTTGATGTACCTTGTAAAAGCTTTATAACGCACATATATGCACATCTCTTGCTGTCTGTTTTAGTTCCTTCCCTAGCACCAAACTTATTTCTGTTCCATTGATCAAGAAATATAATCAGTCTGAAGGAAGTTGAAGGCATGCAGTCGAAATCCAAGACTGCGAATCCCCTGGGATCTGATCCACACATGATGCAGCAATACACACTTCATTCTGAGCCGTGGTGGCGCAACATCCCTTACAGTGGATTTCCAGCCATGCCAGCCGGAAATGCATCCAATTTATCTTCGGCTGAAGACCAGAATGGTTCGGTTTCTAATGATGATCAATCAATGTCCAGTGGGAGGCTGCAGGAAGAAGATGATGATGATGCTAGCAAAGAATCACAGGACATTGCGTCTTCACCATCTGGTACTTTTAGTTACTTGAAAATTTTTGGAACTTTACACTGAGTAACTTATGCAATAATCATGGGGACAATTTTTATTCTGTCATGTCCAGTACAAATTTTGTGGTTAGTTCAGATTATGATATTTCTGTATAATTTTCTTCTCTGCAAGTCCTATAGTACTTGACTGCATGTCCATGTCTGTGATGGGGATATGTTTGCCATAGATTTTGTTGTTTAGTTTTATTAGGAAAGTTTTGGACCTGCATTATGATGAAACAAAGATTTTATTTTCAGGAATCTAATTTATTGATTGAAAGCAAAATTGCTAATATATTCTGTAATATTTTCTTTCAGTTGTTCACCAAAATCTGCAGCCAGTCACTTCAAGTATGACTACAATGCCGGATGAGTGCCCTGCGCAGCCACCACAACTTGAACTTGTTGGTCATGCAATCGTAAGTATTTTCCTCCCTTGTTATGTCACTTCATTTGGCCGTAAATTTGTCACCTGTAGGATTGGTGTAAATCAAATTGACTTGTTAGATTTAAAATTCTGTAATATCTAGAGTTCAGAAACTTGTTATACACTTGAATTGAAAGGGCTTCTTAGTTTCCTTGAAACTCTATTGCAGGCATGTGCTTCAAATCAATATCAGGATCCATATTATAGTGGCATGATGGCAGCTTATGGGCATCAACCTTTGGTATGTAACCATATTTACGTGCAATAACTTTCTACTTGATGCGCTTCCTTTCACTCTACTTGTATCTTCCTATTGTAAGAGTTGTATTTTTGGTTATCCATTTACAACCATGATTTGGAGGAAGAAGAGGGCAAGGGATTGTGGAGTGGTTAATAAGAGGGCTTAATTTCACCTATATAAAACATTAACTATACATGTTTCTCAATTTAGTACATGAACTTCAATTTTGCCCACTATGTTACATGAACTCATAGGTGACTTGCTGTTATGGTACATACGACTTGCTATGATAGGTTATTCCTTCCAGGCTGTCATATCAGTATCCTCACATTACTTTTGTGGGCTTTGCTCAATGCGAGATAACACTTGTTCCGTTTGAATTTGCTCCTTCCCTTTCACACTTCTCTCCATTTCCTAATTCAAGTTCCTCTCTTAGACATCTCAAAACTTCTCTTTATCTCTTTCTCTTATGCCCCACTGGAAAAAAATTTTGATCAATAAAATATTAAAATCCACAAAACAGAGCAGGTCTCTAGCTCCGATGAACTTCATAGATCCGGTATCTTTTTATACTAATTAGAAGAGTCATTTTCACCAGGAAGGATTCTTTCTCAATACAATTTAGCAATTAATTGCAAATCTTCAAAATGATAAAGAAAAGCTCAAGGCAGAACCATGTTGTTCTATTTTTTACCGGATGACTCTTAATAAAATTATCATTATTGCACAAATCAGTTTTCGAGCAATAGAAAAATAAGTGTTTATACTTTGTGGGTTTCACTTCGATCTGGATATGATCTACCAATAATGTGGATTTTGTTTTGATATAAATTGGGGGAATTAAGCTGGCAACAGTTGGTGTTGGGCAGTAAGTGTCACCATAGCTAGTGGGAAGCTTTTGATTAGTTAATGGTTTAGGCCCTGTTCTTTTCAACTTCTGAAAGCTGAACTGAATTTAACTGAACTAAACTTATTTCAGTATAAATTTATAACTACACATACCTTAACTGAACTTAACTGAACTAAACTGAACTGAACTTAATTGAATTGTAGTCCAAAAGAACAGGGCCTTAGAGTTACAGAAATAAGAGGAGAAAAGGAAAGCATATATTTTGGTAACAATATTTTCTATAAAGTTGAAATTGGATTTTTTTACTGTAACGGGACACAACATTTTATGTTGGCCATGGTATACACGTTGACATGGCAGGATAAACTTGGAGGTCAACTACAAGTTCATGTATGATGGTGGGAGAAAATGAAATTTGTATACCAAAATTAGAAAGCAGGAATACTTAAGTGAAATTAAGCCTATACCTAAGTAATAAGCTGAGTATATTTCTGTTGGCAATGGCAGAAATGAAATTGTATTATTTTCTTTTCAAATCTGTCTTTCTCATGATTGGAATCTTTCATTTGCTTGTGGTCCGAGGTGTTTTTGAGATTTCACTAATAATTCAATCTTTTGACTGCAGGCTTACCCTCATCTCATGGGTTTGCCTCATACCAGAATGCCTTTACCACCGGAAATTGCTCAGGAACCTGTTTATGTGAATGCAAAACAATTTCAAGGGATATTGAGGCGAAGACAGGCACGGGCCAAAGCAGAGCTTGAGAAGAAGCTGGTCAAAGTCAGAAAGGTAAATCCAAACAGCCGTTTGCTAAGTTACATTGTAGTTCTGTGTTACTTCTTTTGCATTAATTCTTACAGCTTGAAATCTTAATTCTAACAAAAGTTTTGCTAGTTTCGTATATTTGATTGTCAGTGTGCATTCTTTTCGGTTTTTCCTTGTGACACTAGTTTAATTGAGTGCACATGTATGTTTTAGTCGGATGACATGAGTTCCTTGTGACTCTGAGAACTTTCAGATTACTCTAGTTAGTTACATTGAGTGCTGGAAAACCTGCCAATCACTATAGGGTGTCGTTTGATTCGTGGAACTGAATAGCTATTTCTTAAGGAATTCATTTTCAATTCCGTCCTATTCTAAGAACCAAACGATATATAGATGTTAATGATAAATATATATTTGGATAAATTTCAAAAAAAGTAGCTTGTGGTGTCACTCATTTTCAAAAGGGGTCCGAGAAATATTTTTTACAAAAAAAGGTTATGTGATTTCAAAAAATTTGCAAAATAAAAAAGCAAGTGGTTTCAGAATAATGGTTTTACATTGAATATTTTAAATAATTTAACATTATTATTTTAAAATTATACATCATGATTTTTGTAATTTTCGGATATTTTTTTATTTTTTCTGATTTTTTAAAGTTTTTTATTATAATTTAATTAAAATATATATTTGCTCTATTTAAGAAATTACAAAATTTATCACTAATATGTTATTTTTATTAATCATTCCGTAAAAATTAAGATAAAAACGAACAGGATTTTCCATTTGATATTGAAAATCTTTTTTTGCTTTTTTTTTTTTTGAAACCTAATCTTTTGCGCTAGACTCTCTTTTGTAAAAAAAAGTTCTATCACTCCTGAAAATGAGTGAAATCATAATGTATTTTTTTTAAATTTGCCCTACATATTTTGAATCGTTCCTCATGGTAATGAGGTTTAAATTAAATTCAATGTTGTTCAGCCATATCTTCATGAGTCAAGGCACCAGCATGCTATGAGACGGCCAAGAGGTACTGGAGGACGTTTTGCAAAGAAGATCGAGGGAGAACACAAAGGTGAAAAAGCCGGTGATTGTGGTCCACTTATTCCATCTGCGTCTGGGAATTCATCAGGTTCTGATCCATCATTGCCTTGTGAATCGGCTGAGACATGGATGTTCTCCCATGGAGGCAGTCATAATAGGAACCACAGCAACATGATGTATCATTCACATGCCAGTGACAAGGGGGAGGAAGAAGATTGTTCAGCTCAACAAAGGGGAAGCATTTCCTCAAATGCAGCCGCTCAAAGGCCTCTTTCCATCCAGTGAACCCTAAACACAGCACAGCTGACTTATTGTATCTGGTACCCACCTCCTCGCAATGCATTTGCTAGGCGGCAATTCATTCTTGGCTTTGTTCTGTGTGTTAGCGTGTCAGTAGTCTGTCAATGATCATTTGTACATAGAAAGAACATGATTATTGATACTTTGCAATTAGCTATGGTATAGTTTGTTGAGGGATTTCAAACTAGCAAAACTGAGAACAGGGGGTGAAAGTTCTCTAATGTATATTTATTTAATTTTAGGAAGTGAACCCTACATGTTAGCAAATTTAGCTAGAATTGATTTCTACATTCCCAGAGGCATTCAAATAGTCCCAACTTCTCTGCTCAAACACACAACTTAGCAGGCTACATTATTTCTTTTTGTTTGATTACACAAAATTTGAAGATAAAAAAAATCAAAAGAAAGAAGGTAGCGTATCTATCTTCTGTTCAAGTAATTGATGTTGTAATATTAATAAATGATCTTAATCCTGAGGTTGATCTATGCCATCTACATTCTCAATTACTTCATCTTCCAGTTGCTGCTCTGCTTTCATGCTATCCTCTGCAAAACTGCCGTTGGTGTCTGTAGAGTTGGCCACCGGCTGCTGTTTTTCCATCATCCCCGAAAGTGCCAAACTGGGAGACCACTCAAGAACATCATCAATTATGTTGGACATCCGCTTTTGATACCTGCAACAACATAGTTAGTTGTTAAGATGATTCGCAGCAGAGCTGCCGAACCGTTCTACATATAGTTTCACTGATTATATTAATACTAATATAATTCAAATAATATTCAGAAGCGTCTGTAAACCCACAAATTTCCTGATCTAATAACTGAAAAAGTGCAGGAACAGGACTGACCTGGCTCTAGCAGCCTCATCAGGGGCATGATGTCTAAGCAGTAATATGACTAGCACAGCTACTACTGCATAGAAAAGTCTTGCCGTCCACTTTGGTCTTTCTTCCTCATCTTTCTTGGGCCAGAAGCGGAATAACTCCCGCAGTGTAGCTTCTTCCGCAAGGATGTTAGGGAAAAACCAGATGCGCTTTCCAAGAGCAATATATAAAATGCCAAATATTGTAGCTCTCACTGCAAATAGTACACACAAACACGTGATAACTCCTCCAAAGAAATTGAGCAATAAATAATAGCCCTCACAAGAGAACAATGATAAACATACTTTTAAGTTATAAGATACCACAGTGACAAGTCAAAACTCCAATTAAGTCTTGGACAACATTTTCACGTGAATTCAGCAAAAATTACTCTTTAAGTCTTGAGAAAGAGACTCAAAATAGCCCAGCCCGTAAATATGCTGTGAACTGATAGTTACACTTCCGAACATTGCATGTTGCTACCTTTTCCTAAGTATGCTAATACAATTTCCTTGCAACTGAGTGAACAGATAAAACCATCTAAAAGCCATTGACCCAAACATAAGCTAACACCAGCTATGACTGCCTAGATCTTAAGACAATTGATTGTTGATATACTTCCCCACTAAATTGCTCTTCAAGGATATATGATCCACACTGTTACATAATTAGAAAAACCGAGATCTAACGAGTTAGAATTAAAGTCTGACGAAGTTTATTCGCATATACAGTCTACAATAAAATAAGAAAACCCACAAAGCAAGGATATCAACTTTTTAAATGCTTGTGACAAGCATATCCTCGTAACAACAGACTACCATAAAATAATCAGTAAAATCTATGTTATTTATCCATTCGTAGAGAATATGAACTTGAATAATTCTTAAGAAGCTAACATATCCTGTTCATGTCTCATACTGACTTGCACGAGAACAAGTGAAACTTAGAACATGCAACACTGCCACTCGGCCACTCCAAGTTTGGCTTTTTTTTTTTATGAACGGGGTATATATATAAAGCTCAAGAAGAAACAGTACAAATCAAACTAGCCTCCAAAAGAAAGACTAGACTAAGCAATAAGTCTACTGAACATAGACCTATCCACGTCACTTTTAATTCTCCTGTGGAACATACCCACTCTACCTTGAACAATCCTGTTAATTTGACTTAAACAAAAAGCTGCAGAATGACAAAAACAAGAGAAAACACAGACATTACGATTACACCAGATACTATAGACCAACTCTTGCAAAACTGAAACTAAACTTGCATCAATAAAATCTGGATGGTTTCAACTTCAGTAGCCAAAGAAGCCATTTAGACATTGGAGGAAGAGCACCACCAATCCACCCATTCACAAGAAGGTAAAGGGATCTCCAGAAGGCACATTGGCAAAATAAATGCCCAATTGTTATAGGTTAATATGAGCTCTCTTACCAGTAGACTACGTCTTCTGGTGAGCTCTCCATTTAACCTATAACATCCACTAACCCCAGATATTATAACTAATTCAAAGAAAATTTGTACACATTTATATCCATAGCTGGTCAGTCGCTCCTAGTTTGAAAAAAAATAATGTTGAATGTTTATGACACACCAACAGCAGACATGAAAAAAAGATGAGAAACAAACTCAGAGAGCAAGAAACAAGAACTAGTCAGCATATATATCATCAATTCGGGAATTGATGACGTCCAAAATCAGTTACACCCCTTTTTATTTAGGTTCTTGCCATTTATTTACCAACTAGGTTGCACGGACACGTCCATAGTGTCCGACGACATGGACACGGACACGTGGACATGGTAATCTTAAAAAAGTATATATTTGGACACAACCGGGACACGGCGAGTAATAAATTATATATATATATATATATATATTTTTTTTTTTCTAAACTTTAAAACCCCTATATTCATTCTTCTAGCAACCTCCATTGTCTTCATTTTAGCATATAAACTTTTTCTTTTTTTTTTTTATAAAGTACCTCACTTTTTTTATTACGGCCTTCATATGCTCTACTTCAATAAAGTTTGTGGGGGTATTATCAAGGACGGAGAGAAAAAAAGCTTCCTCCAAACCCGAGTTTCAATGGTGTCAAGTGTCCAGGAAGTGTCCAAGGAATAAAATCTTACGTGGCGTGTCCTTTTCAAAGTGGGGTGTTGGAAACGTGTCATAGGCGTGTCCGAGGAGTGTCATGAGTCGGACACGGGACACTCCAAGTTTTGAATTGTCCATGTAAAGTTTTGAATTGTCCATGTATTATAGTTTACCAAGTTCTTAATGATCTCTGTATTGAAAAAGTGAAAGAAAAGACCCTTGATAGAGTTGACAAGTAAAATTTTAGGTCCATAAATGACGAAGCACATATAAATCAGCATAAATGGAGCAGTGGTTACAGGCTACTTACATAAAAGCAGGGTTAAAATGAGTAGAAGGACCCCAGCACACGAATAGAGAATCAATAGCTTGCACCGATGGGGATATACAGGAAACAAGCAAATTGCTAGAGTCAGCACTGGCCAGAAAAATGAGAGAAGCAGCTGCCACAGGGGCCGGCTTTTTACAAAGGTCCATGCAAAGAAGGCATCACTTTCTGAAAATACTTGATCCTGCAAAAGAAAGCACATTGCCTTAGATACAGAAGCAACTGATAGTACACTCTGAATTCAAAAGAGATCCATCAAAATAGTAAATCTCACAGCATGGACTAAGATTCTATTAAACATCTTGGTGTTCCAGCACATGCAAAAATAGGCAAATTATTATGTCAACATCTATATAACATTAAATTACTATAAGAAAAAAGTAAATGTGATTCTTCTGATATTGCCAGATATTATATGGTTAGAGTAGCACAGTTCAAGAGCCCATCTCACATTTTAATGAGAACACAAGGGATAGAAGATCATTAAATAAGAAAACCTAGGAAACGCAGAAAACTGGGGCCTAGAGAATCCTGCTTCTGAAAATGACTACAATCCTGGACGCATTGATCTCTAAACAAATAGTTTCAACCATCAAAATCACATATTCTATTAACAATTTATCGCATAATCTATCTAGTAAAAAATACTAAATAATCTAAACATTTCAAGAAGAAACTAAAATAGTTAAACTAACTGCCAAACCAAGTATAGAAAGTGAAATCATTCGAGCAGAAAAGGAATTGACTTACAGGGAATATCTCTAAATGGGCTGGCCAGGTAGACAACTTTTTCTTCCCAGGACGAACTGTTTTCACCACTCGATCACAGCGCACTAAAAGGTTCTTTCTCAATAAAGTATTAGCGATTTCTTCAACCTCTAAATTTTTATTTGATTCCAATATATCTTTTTGCTCTGGATGATTTTTCAGGAAACTAACAAAATCCTTTCCCCTAAAGTATTCTACACGTGTCTCCTGTAAAACGGCCCAACGAGAAACCAAACCTTTGTGGTCTCTCACCTTCTCAGCAAACAACTGAAACACATCCTTCTTCGCAGGTTGTTTCTATTAAAAAATATGTAAATATCAAATGCAATTCGAGAATAGATGACAAATAATGCTAGAAAAAACAATTCATTTCATGAAGCCAATCAATCTTTGCACACAATAAAAGGCAACAAATAAAAATAGAAAAACTAATTCATGGTATATGTTGCCTCTAGCAGTATCAGATCATTTCCGTTTTCTGCTGCAGCCACACAAAAAATAAGAGACAGCTAGATCCCAATCCAACATACTCCGTTCAGATAACACAACAAAACCCAAAAAGAAATTTCCAATGTTAACCAAGCATTGTGTTACTTCAAGCCAAGCCAGCAAAATGAACTTGCAATCAAACCTAAAAAAAGCGCAAATAATCCCTATTTCAGATGACGTAAGAAAAGCAATTATCGATTCTGAAGACTAATTTCCCACCAGCAGAACACACAAAAGAAGAAAACATGATACATTTTTTAAATGGTACATGATGAAGCAGGTGAATGATTGAATGCTTGATGGAGTGAAACATAACCCTAGACGAGGAGGGGAGAGGGAGAAAATCAAACCCTAGGAGGAGTATCGGAAATGGGATCTCGAGAGGCGTTTTGGAGAGAAGAAGCAGTTGATCTCCGAACCCTTTTCTTGTCTGCTCCTCCAGATTTCTTCATTTCTTCCCTTTCTCCCTTTTTTTTCTCTCTTCGCTTTTATTATTTCTTTTCTGTTTTTCTTTTTATTTTTCTTAATTTTTTTTGTGTTTTCCTGTTTTGACCTTCTTCTATTTCATTTTAATTAAAGCTCAAAGCCAATTATGCTTTCTTCCTGTTATTCAGTAATTATTACTGATAGTTTTTTATTCTATTTTTATTAACAAAGAATTTTTTTTATAACATATCTGAAAAAAACTTTTTTTCTATTAAATTGACATTTTAGAGGTATCATCTAAACCTCAAAACTAATCTAAACCTGAAACTTCATTTCGGGATTGTCTGGGATTTACATCTTGAAAGATTCATTACGAAATTTTGATAGAATATCATATTTTGGTATTTGACAAAAGATATTCACCATTAATACCAATTAATCACTAAATTATGGTATGTTTGATACTTATTAAGCTTTTCGGAACAACAACCTGAAAAACAATCTCAAACTGACCTGCTTCACATTCAACCATAGTAGTTAATGTTGGTCTCGTAAGCTTATATACAATTAGTCAAAGAGGAGGTAAATGACTTAGGTTTGTTTATAGGTTGATTTTAACCCCTTTTTAAAAATACTTTAAGTAATCTATAAGAAATGTAAAAACAAATAAGGTATGGTGAGTAAGTAAACTGAGCTAAGTCTCAAATTACAGAGCTTTGTTGAGTCAAAGTACTCAACAAGGATAAATATCAGCTAGGACTTAAACAAAAAGCAGATAAAACAATTATAGGCACTTAAACAGAAAACTTTGCTTTAAGAACTAAGAATCCAACTTATAAATATGTTGGTTCTTTTAAAAAAACTGATGGATTACACTCAAAATGACATATTATCTACGCGTACAGAAAAAAGACAATGGATTGTCATTGCTATTGGGAATTTCAAGGTTGTTGAGTATATTTATGCAGAGTTTTAGCAGTTAAAAATTTCATGTGTATTCATCAAGTTTGAACTGCAATCTTCAGTCTTTATTTATAGACATAGAGAGATAGTGGTAGCAAAATTATTATTTATCTCACTTTATCTTCAATTTCTCTTCTCTTTCTATCTTTGAAATTCTTTCCATTTGAGACATATTTAAATCTGTTATGAGAGGGATTTTTATCCATTGATGTGGGAGATTAAACCTTTGGTTTCAGAGATTCAAAGCTTTTGAAGAATTTCTCGTAAGGCTTCAATCTTCAGTTGCTTCATATCTTAAGGGTATGGCACGAAATGATACGTGATTGCTTTTTATTGGCTTAAGGT
This sequence comes from Euphorbia corollata, assembly GCA_948277035.1. Lineage (NCBI taxonomy): Eukaryota > Viridiplantae > Streptophyta > Magnoliopsida > Malpighiales > Euphorbiaceae > Euphorbia > Euphorbia corollata. The sequence continues at coordinate 11,466 of CAOJBI011922869.1, forward strand.
ACAACGCCTGCAGTGCAGCGCGTCTTGATTCTAAAATGCTGCTTGAATATTTGTTTGGTTTGAATTTTAGTGTTGACAAACCGACATTTGTACTGACACCTTTTTCCTTGGACCACATAATTATCCCTCATTGTGCGAGATTAAACCGTTAGTATGAGAGATTTGAATCCGTTGATGAATATCTCGTGGGGCTTCAATCTTCAGTTGCTTCATATCTCGAGTGGATGGTGTTGGAAAATTTGGTACAAAATGTAGTTTTTGTACATTATGATGTGTCAACTTTGAGACATAATATACATGGGTTGAAGTTGTAATTTCAACAATGTTTTTACACAAACATGAAGCTTGTTATGTGAGCTTTACAACTGTATATTATGTGCTCAAAACGGACAAGTAGTGAATGAGAAACCAAAGGCTCAAAGTGAGTCCATGGATGAGTTGAAAAGAGTAATATCCCACATCACTTTCATGATAAGTATTGAAAGTGTTTATAAGGGATTAGCTTGGATAGCATGACACCTTGTTATCCATATTATGCTCCCACCTCTCCGCGCGTGGGGGGGGTGCAAATCACTTGCGGGGGGGGCGCGCCCGCACGATGTGCGCGTCGCGAATGCTGCTCCGAAATCGGTACCCACGGACCAAAGTGCCCATTATTAGTGTATTGATAATGCAATTAAACAAAGTTAATCCAACAGTCTTCTATCATATATATTATTATTCTATTTTCGAACTAGAGATACACTGTACTAGAATTCACTCTTCTTTTTCCTGGTTTCCGTCCTTGTTTCAAGTGATAACAATCTGCTCGTGGTTTGAGTTCGCTCGCGTATCCGTTGTATCCTGGGAGATTGATCACCGTGTTCGGCGAAATCAGTCTTAAGGAAACTGACTACAGGCCTCGGATAATTCTACTTGTATTTTGGTATTTCTATTTCCATTTTTGAAATATATATGCTGCTTGTATTTTTCCAATTCAATTCAGTTTCTGTTAATATATATTCTTGCAATTTTCGATTGTTGTAAACGGACAACAATCTTAAGACTGATCTATATTATTATCATAGTTCGTTTTGACAATTTTAATCGAGTTTGCAGGAATTACCTTGACTGAATTAAATTTGGATTGAATTTAGATTTCGAACTGAATTTGGACAATTTCGAGTTTCAAAATATTACCTTGACTGGATTCCGGATTTCGTCAGATTACCTTGACTGGAATTTTTGGACAGTTTATACAAACTGGACTTTTCCCGGACTGTTTCTGGATATTATTTGGACTGTTTTGATACTGTTTCTGGAATGTTTTGCAATTGTTTTCTGGACTGTTTTGTTCAGTT
>CAOJBI011924216.1:0-16743 GCA_948277035.1 Euphorbia corollata
GGTATGCCACCCACGATTCCCCCCCCCCCCCCCCCCCCGAGCGATACAAAGAAAGGAGAGATGATGATTACCGGCAACAACGTCTTTTCACAAGGCAAGCCGACGCATCACCCTACCACAGAGGTGCTCCGGGAAAGCTGAAATTCTGCTCCTATCATAGAAGTCGCACACATAACATAGCCGAATGCAGAGGATTGGCAAATGAAATAAGTAAGCAGACCTACCCAACCGATAACAGAACCAACCGCACACTGAACCCACCCCAGCAGGCTAGGAATGAAGGCAAGCATGTGCAACGAACGTACAAAGGAGAAATAAAAGTCATATTTGCAGGACGGAGGGAGGTTCTCACTACCACAGCCAACAACCACACCCAACATGTCAAGTGAAGGAAAAGTCGCCAAGAGCTTCCAGGCCTCCCTTCCGACGCATTGATCATCTGCCTAGGACTTGGAGAATACCTAATCCATAGGATATTGGTAGACACAGGCAGCTCCGTAAACCTGCTAACACTAAGAGCTCTAAACGCCATGGGCCTAGGCCTCACGCAATTAAACATAATCGACTTCCCGCTGATCGGCCTCTTGCAAGAGGAAATCAGGGCGGAGGGATCCATTATTCTAAAAGTCACCACAGCCAACGAGAATTCCGAAAGAACAGTGGCGTCAGAATTCATAGTTGTCGACATACCCCTAACATACAACGCGATAATGGGCAGGCCATTGCTACATACGCTAGGCGCAAATACCAATATACAGCTGCTGATACTAACAATTCCAAATGGAGATAAGATAATAAAAATCAAAGGAAACCGAAGCAAGGCAAGAGAGATCCATATGACAGCGGTAGGACAAAAAAGAGCATGATAGTAGAAGCGCTAGAAATCCTAGACGACTTGAGAGGATTCCATCCCGAGGCAATGGAGGAGATCGAACAAATATTTGTACACGGAGAACATAGCCTACGGCGCGGGAAGAACATTGACAATAACACCATGAATGGCATAGATAACGTCCTCAAGGCCTTCACGGACGTCTTCGCTTGGAAGTCCGAGGACATACCAGGAATATCGCTGGACATAACCAGCCACAAGCTCAACTTAGACCCACTCGCGAAAGCCATCCGAAAACGAAAGCGAAACCAATCACGAGAGAAGGAGATCGCTATACAGGAAGAAATCGAACGGCTATTGCGATTGAAATTCATCCAAGAAGCGAAGTACCCAACATGGATCTCCAACGTTGTCTTAGTAAAAAATCTAACGGAAATCGTATGTGCGTCAACTTCACAAATCTAAACAAGGCATGTCCAAAAGATTACTACCCCCTACCAAACATAGATCAAATAGTGGATGTAACCGCAAGATACCAGGTTATGTCAGCAGTCGATACCGTAGCAGGATACCACCAAATACCAATGCTCAAGGAGGACAAAGAAAAGATAACCTTTATCATCAGCGCGGGAGTGTATTGCTATACCGTGATGCCATTCGGATTAAAAAATGCAGGAGCAACCTACCAGTGCCTTGTCAATGAAATGTTCGAGCAGCAAATAGGGAAGACAATACAGGTATACGTCGATGACATGATCATAAAAAGCAAGCGGATCGAGGACCACCCAAGGGACTTAGCAGAGGCGCTCCAAATATTTCGCGCATATAGCATGAAGCTGAACCCGGAGAAGTGTACATTCAGAATACGAAAAGTAAAGTTCCTGGGATACGTGGTCTCGGAAGAGGGAATCGGACCCAACCCGGACAAAATCAGAGCCATACTGGAAATGAACACACCAAAGACGCTAAACGACGTCCAAAAACTGAACGAACGGTTAATAGCACTAACCCGCTTCATATCCTGTTCGGCTAAAAGAGCACTCCCATTCTTCCAAATGATAAAAAAGAACCACCCCTTTCAATGGGAACCAGCGTGCGAAGCGGCATTCCAAGCAGTTAAAAAACTTCCTCTCATCCCCCCCATTGCTCAGTGTGCCAACCAAGGATGAACGTTTATACCTGTACATCACAACATGTACCGATACGATTTTCTCAGTGTTAGTAAAAGACCACGGCGAGGTCTTACCTATATTCTACTACAGCAAAATCCTACAGGAAACAGAGAAAAGATACACTCCCTTGGAGAAAGCCGTGTACACAATCGTCCAAACCACCTGCAGGCTCAAACCATACTTCCAGGCCCACCATGTCACTGTTCGAACGAACTTGCCTTTCCAAAGGGTACTCCAAAAACCAGATGCAGCATGAAGGATGACAGAATGGGCTATACGACTTACACAATTCCAAATAACATTCGAGCCTAAAGTATCAATGAAAGCACAATGCTTGTCAGATTTCATAGCAGATTTTACCCCACACTAAGAGCAGAACAATCCCGCTACATGGAAAATGCATATAGATGGCGCAGCCAGCGCTGACGGTGCCGGAGCCAGCGTAGTAATCCGAGGACCCCACCTTACCATGAGGTACGTTTTAAAGCTAGAATTCCAAGCAACAAATAATCAAGCGGAGTACGAAGCGCTGCTAGCTGCCCTATGTATCGCAAGGGAGTTATCGTCTAGACAGATACAGATATTCAGCGATTCTAAACTGATGGTCAGCCACATGCAAGGGTCTTACCTAGCCAAACATCCAGTCATGTGCCGATACTTAGAGGTCGCCCAAAAGTTAAAAAACAAGATGGAGGAAGACAGTACCAACATACAAATCACCCTAATTCCTAGAGAAGAAAATGACGAAGCAGATGCCTTAGCAACGGCAGCGAGCGGGCGGGGATACTACCACAACCCGTTCATCGAAGTAATAAAAGAACCATTGTTCGATAAAGAAATCCTTACAATAGAGGAGAATGCACACACCCCAAACGAAGACACAGGAGATTGGATGATACCGATCAGGTATTACCTAGAGGAGGTAAAGTTACCAACAGAAAAGGAAGAGGCAACAAGGGTAATCCGACACGCTAGAAGATACGTAATCATCTCCAACACACTTTACCGAAAAGGGTTCTCCCACCCATGGATGAAATGCATAAGCCTCAAAGAGGGGTATAACGCCATGAAGGATATACACGACGGAGCATGCGGTTCATACCAAGGAGCCAAAATAATGGTGAGAAAGGCGAGGCTACAGGGCTTATTTTGGCCAGCAATGGAAGCTGATGCCAAACAGATAGTGCAAACATGCTTAGCTTGCCAGGAACACGGACCCATCATTCAGACCTCCTCCAACGCATTAACCATGCTCGCAGCTCCCTGGTCGTTCCCTGTGTGGGGAATAAACATAGTAGGCCCCCTACCCAGAGGAAAGGGACAAGTGAAATTCCTAATAGTGGCTATAGACCACTTTACAAAATGGATCGAGGCCAAGGCACTCGCAACAATCACCTCCAAAAATATAATCAAATTCCTCCACCATAAAATAATCTAATGATTTGGGGTACCCAGTCAAATCATATCAAACAACGGCACTCAATTCAAAAGCGAAGAATTCGAAGCATTTTGTCGTAAGTGGCACATCAGACATTCGCATTCCTCAGTGGCACACCCACAAACAAATGAGGCGGTAGAAAACGCAAACAAGACCATCCTAAAGGGCGTAAAAATATCATTCACGCAAAGACAAGGGGCTTGGCCAGAAGCGTTAGGACAGATCCTATGGGCATATCGCACGGCCCTCAACGAAGCAACATGAGAGACACCGTTCGTACTAGCATACGAATATGAAGCCATGGCCCCAATCGAGCTCACCTTCGAATCGCCACGGGTCCAACACACGGCACCCGCCGACACACACAAACACTCCCTAGACGACCTGGAAGAGAGACGTATAAACACACAAGTAATGATGGCCAATTACAGGAACCGGGTCACATCATACTACAATAGAAAAACACGGGCCAGACTATTCGATAAAGGGAACCTGGTCCTCCGAAGGACAGACGCGTCGCAGTCAACAGAGCGAAAAGGAAAGCTAGGGAAAAACTGGGAAGGTCCTTATCAGATCACAAAAATACTACCCAACGGAGCATACCACCTAGCAAATCTACGCGGCAAAACTTGCCCCAACAGTTGGAACGTACAAAACTTGAAAAAGTTTTATCCAGGAGAATAAGCACAAAGCACCAGGCTTTGCTCCCACTCGAGGTAGCATGATAATCGGGGACCATCTTAACTCACATACGACAAAAAGGGCATTGCACCCGTAACAGCCGTTGAGCATGTACGAGGGCGTTGCTCCCATAATAACCAATATGCATGTAGAAGGGCATTGCCCCCACCACAAAGTATAATAACCAATACGCATGTATAAGGGCATTGCACCCACCATAAAGTATAATAACCATGCATGTATAAGGGCGTTGCTTCCATAAAATGCATGTATAAGTGCACTACCCTTGCGCATGTATAAGGGCACCAATCCCCTACACAGCCACTACGCGCATAAAGGGTGCCGCCCATAACGACCAAAACGCATGTATAAGTGCACTGCCCTTGCGCATGTATAAGGGCACCAACACCCTACATAACCACTACGCGCATAAGACCGCCGCCCCTACGCGATACAAGATATCACCTTCGCTTTACCCCCGCGTACCCACCATAACAATGCACACGAAAGGCATACAAACATCAACGCGACATATACAAAGATGAATAAAAAATGCAACACCTGCACATCAAAAAAGAAGAAAATACCATTACAAAGCAAATACATACAGGTACTCCTTCGAACACATCCTACATGCGATAAGCTAGAACAAACACAAGCTGGCCTACGCTTAAATTACAGAAAAACCAAAAGTAAGTAGACTTCTCAACCTCCACTTCAAATGACTACATAGCAAGCACCCCCATTACATTCAAAAGAAGCTACTGGAGGTTGACCAAGCTACTCGAGGCCAAAAGACAACTTAAACACCTACACCTGTATAAAGGGTGCCCCGTAGTCAGGGTCCGATATTATCCCAAAATCAACCAGGTCTTGATAACAGTTACGCCAATGGATGCACTCATTAGTGTTATGCCCGAGTTGACGATGATACACACAAGCAGCCCGAGAATGGGTAACAGGATGATTGTAGCTAGGAACGGTTGGATCCACATACCTATGCGCAAGGAGCCGCCGAAACTCCACACTCATAGGACGCCCCGGATCAGAGTAGCTACGCCCATACGGGTAAAGAGCACGACGACCGAGTCGACGGGGAGGCCGAGCCTGCTGCCCCAATAAGATGACATGAACGAACTCCGTATCCAAACGACGCTGTACAAACGCAGGATCCACAACACGACGAAGAACAGAGGGGACACGCCCAAACAAATCCGGATCAACAAACAATGGGTTCTCAAGCAAAGGAGGAGATCCTGGGGAAGGAGGAGACAGAAGAGGAATGGAGATAGGGGGTGACGGCCCTACCGTGGTAAAAGGGAAAGGAGGAGGAGGAGGAACACCTCCAACCCCAAACAAGGGAGGAATAGAAGGAGGATTAGCCATCCAAAAAGACTTACTAGAAAAGGAAGATAAGCATTAATTAAAATAAAAGCCGCCTGATATATAAATGAAAATGACTGACAAAATGCAACACAAAAATGAATGAGCCTCGTGAAAGGCGAAAACACAAGAAAGACTACACAAGATTTCAGCTGAACCGCACCAAGGGGGGCTTACGCAAGACCCAATCGTAAACAAAAATAGAAGCAAGCAAAAAGGTGAGAGCAAAAGGTGAAAGCAAAAAACATCAGCATAACTACATGAGATCCATAAAGCAAATGTACACATACAGACAAATCAAACACCCAAGGAAAGTAAAAAATAGTAGCGTCATTACAACAAGCATACAAAGGAAAGAACACACATAAATTGGTAAAACACTAGGGGGCTTTCCGCTTGACTCCCCCAACGGCTGAATCATGACTTACCGTCTCGGCGGTACGCTTACCTTCGGTCCTACGGCGAGCCACATCAGCAGCCACTTCCTTATAAGGTTGAATAGCATGGAAATGAGAAGCATACTGATGCAAGCTCAATTCCTCCAACTTGGCGATAGCCAGACTCTTCGTATAAGCAATCATATGTTTCTCCCGCTCCTCAGCCTTAGAAATCAACCTCCTTTCCTGATCATCCACCTTCAACTTCAAAGACGCCACCTCCGTCTCCAAAGACCGACAATGGTCATCAACTTTCTGCTTGTCTTTCTGCAACGAAGCCAATCGCTCTTCACGCGCCACAATCTCTCTCTACAGTCTCTCCACGTCGGAGCAACGCTCATCATTCACCCGGGCAAGCTCCTCATTCTATCGACGAACGGTGCCAAGCTCTTACTGCAAGAGATGTGCGTGGCCAATAGAACCGTTCAAGGCTTTAGCAGCACTGGCCAACGAACGAATCACATCTTCTATCATACGAAGAGCAGGTTCTCCACAGTTACCAAAGGACACCGCCTCTGTCATCCACCTCATCAGGGCAACTGTACCATCGCTCGAGAAAGGTATGGGCACAGGTCCCAAAGAGGTTACCTACAAGATAAATTGGAAATAGGAAGTCAATAACAACCCACAAACATACAAACACTCACAAAGTGGAAAACCCACCGATACGTTCAAATTCAAGGACGGGGCATCTTTACCCTCCCCCGATGCTAAATAATCACCGACGATAAAGCAGGAAGGATCAGGAGCACAAACAGATCCCGTTGAAGGAGTAACGGAGCAGTCATAGGCATCATGCGAAGTCGAAGCAACACGACACTCTGCAAAAGGACGATCACCAAAGGAGGGGTTCAGATAACTCATCACATGTACCGGGTCACAAGCCATCACAAAATCTACGTCAGTAGAAACTCTCAAGCTAGGAAGATCTTCAACGAAGCTAAAATAATCATCAAAATCATCCATCCCTGTAAAAACTAAATAAATATCAGAACAGACAAATAACGAGATGACAGATAAACAAAATCATAACGAATATACGACCAAACACACAAACATAGCCAAAGCAACAATCAGTACCAAATCCACCTTACTTGGATACTCGGCAATAGTAACAGAAACAACCTCCCAATCGATAACCTCCTCCCGGGAAACGTTGATACCCTCTAACCATTTGTCAAACCCCCTCTGATCGAACCCGTCAAAATAGGCCATCTTCCAAAACCAATTCACGTAGCAACCAGAAGACAGAAACTCTAAAACAGCGCCCGTCATATCCTCGGACTCCGGAGAGACCTTCTTCGAAGACAACACTTCCAAAACCTTGACCTCGTAATTACACAACTCCCGTGTAGGACCCCACATTGAGGGATCAGCAGAAGCGTCATTCCACCACGTAGGGAAAGGAAAAGGGCAAGGCGATGATAGGATAAAAAATTTTGACTTCCAGTCAGGGGTCCTCCTACGGTCATGGGTGGTCAACACTTTCCCAGTAGGATTGAAGCTATAATGTTCCGTGCGATAATGGCGGCGGACATTATGAAGATGGTGAAAAACTGCACCCGTAAGATGAAGTCCCATCTTTCGACAAACCCAGTAAGCACCAACCAGTTGCTTCCAGCCACTAGGATGAATTTAAGAAGGACAAATATTATACTCTTGCAACACTGAACGGAAGCAGCGGAAAACACAGCCCACTCACAAATTACTGCTTATACACAATTATCTTGCTCGGACCCAAGAAAGTATTCCCCCTATGCACAGGGTCACAGAAGCTCAACCGATAAGAACGACTGATCCGGTAAGCCAAAGACACACTCGGGAGATCCTCCGGCATGAAGATGGAGTGTATTTCCCCAACCAGGAAACTTTTCGGTCTAGAAGGACGAACGACGGGACCCATACTCATTTGGCGAGCAGGATCCGAGCCCCGAAGCCGCCGATACAAACCGAGCCCCAACATACCAACTTGACCCAAGTCCGAGAGGCGTCTACCAAAATCAAATTCACGGTAAAAAAATCCAAAACTCGCAAAACACAACTCCCTACAGCTCCCACGACCATCGCTAGGTGCAGACAAGCCACCACCGGCCGAGCCAGTCAACGAACCCCCACCACGGCTCACGGAAGAGCCCCCCGACGCTGATCCACGACTAGCGCTCTCGGAATCACTACCCGACTCACTCTCACTACTCTCAAACATATAAACCCTCATAATAAACACATCTAATCCTTTTATACACTAATAAAAAAAAACCAAGCAAGCAAGGCAAAATAAGAAGCAGAAGGAGGAAGAAGAAGAAACGTACCTACTAGTAAGAAGGAAGCCAACCCATCCCTACCAATCAAGATAAAAATGATTTAAAAAGATAAATAGGATAAGCACTACAGTCAAAACCCACTCACACCACTCCTTTTTCTTTTCTACGACACTATGTCCCAAAAACACTATTTTAATTAATTAACAAAGCAATTCCTCACCTCTTTTTTCAAACTTAGACACCGACACTTTCGCAGTCCTAAGAGACAGCTATTGCAAAATAGTACAACCTATAAAATGCCAAAGTAATAAATAAAAACCATGCAAATATCATGCGCGGGATGCCAAATAAATAAACTAAAGCACCACATCCTTAAACATATAAATATGTCCCACAATTGGGGGGGGAGGGACAAGTGATATTACCTCATCCAACTAATGGCCCAGCCCATTAGGAGAAACTGACAAACTCGATGGCCTAGACCATACACAGAAGCCCACTATCATAGGAGGCATACAACACCATATAAATAAGAGACAACCATAATCAAAGGGCCACAGAATGATAGACCACGTGAATACATCTCTCAGAGCGAGCTAACCGCACCACCTACCAAATATGAAGGTGTTTGGTTGAGGGTCTTTAAGAAAAGATAAGAGAATCAAACTACCTGATCCCCTACGTTACTATCCTCTTCTTTTTTTTAACCCCACAATATATTTACACAAGCATATCTTACACAAAGCCAATATCCACACTTCATTCACTTTTCATCGTGAAGTGATCAAGAGTTCCCTCATTACAGGTCTTTTTCCTCACATTCATTTCACGATCCTCGTTTTTCTACCTTCCCATCATCGTTGTTCTGCTTCTTATCTATCTTAATTCATCGCCAATGTTGTGGCACTTCTTCTTTGCTCTATCAATCATCGTCGTTAGGAGTGCTATTTTAAGCTCCCATTTCAAGCATCCAAAATGTGAAAGTTTAAGAACTTAAAGCATATGTAATATATTACATATAGAACTTAATTGCAGCCACTGAAACAACTAGAGCTATTCCTTATTTGCAGTCAAGTCTCAGTGTAGAAGAATGTCTACCTCAACTTGTATGCCACATATTTATCATCAGAATCATTATGACTTGAAACATTTAGCAAATGGCAATTTACATTACCTTAATTCAACCAAATTGATATTTACATCACCTGAGATCGAAGGACTTCCTTGTATGTGTCGATTTCTCTCAAGGCTATGGTAAATTTGGTCATAACAGGCCATACATTACAAATAGTTGTTTCATTGATCAATTCCATTTTATCTTCACAAGAGCCGTAAAGAACCAGAAAAAAAAAACTAGAAGTTCTAGTTGGAAATTGCAGACCAAATATTATGACTTCCAAAAGCCACACAAATAGGGTCATTATGCCCTATGACAAAAACTTTCTAAAGCACTAGCAAAGGCAATGTCCCAATCATATCCTTCCCCTAGTCCTTCACTGCAAGCCATAAAATAATTTACAAAGTTACTTAAACAAAACCATTGTTTGCACAACAACAGATGGAGAATCCCTTGAAAGAGTAATGAATAATAAACAATCAAACTCAAGAACCATATAATGCCAATAAAACTACTATAGAAGCTATGTGTGACTATTCAGTGTAATTTTGCATGTTCACATACGTAGGTGCATATTTATGAAATGCATGTCAATTTAAGAGATCCAAGGGAGGACACATACTACCAACTTTTTTTTAACATGAAGCAAAATGAAATTCATAAAACTAAGGAGTGATAGCATAGGAAAAATACTGCTCATGCTCCTTCGCACCTCATCATACTGAGAGCAAACTTCATTATTTGAAGGATTATGTGCACTAAAGCTTAACAGTTTATTAGTGAAATGAGATCCAATTCAAAATCCTAGTTATTGTGTAGAATGACAAGGATATAGATGATAAGTAGTTCGATTGAGAAGGACATATGTGTACTTTCGACATCCTTTGTAGAACTTTAAGCTTCTATCCCGCAACAAATCAGCACTGTCTTCTAGGGATTGAATCTGGTTCACCAAATATAAAGAACATCAAATTTTCTTATTCGTCTCACCCCAAATCACAAATCTAGCATAACCTTATAAAAAAACACAATAAAAAGTAACGAAAAAAGAATTGAAAACAATAATCGGTTGACCTAACAGATTCTAAGTAATAATCTAATTTGAAATTATGATAAAACTCCGGACAGTGAAATTAACGGCGACGGCTGATTTTTTAGCGAAATTAACGATGGTGAAACTCCGAAAAGTAGAGAAATTCTGACCTGAAAAGAACAACGAAATAGCATCCTAATAGCGGCTATTGATTGAGCGAAGAAGAAGTGGCACAATGCTGGCGATGAATTAAAACAGATAAGAAGCAAAACAGCGGCGATGGGAAGGTAGAAAAATGACGATCGTGAAATGAAGGTGAGGAAGACGAAAAAGAACTATAATGAAGGAACTCTTGATCACCGCATGATGAAAAGTGAATGAAAGGTGGATATTGGTTTTGTGTAATTTGTGTAAGATATGCTTGTGTAAATATAGCAGGGTCGATTTTTTAATGGATGTCTTTTTAAAGTCATTAAAAAAATTAATATAATTGCGATTTTCGAATTCCAATATACATATTTAAGTATCCAGTCCATGTTTCTTTAATTTTTTTTTGAAAGGAAAGGATTGCATTAAGATCAAAATAGATGGGCAACACAATCGGGTGACGTTGAGTGCCAAATCCCCGTTAACTCATCCAAAAAAGCCGCTCGAGCTAGGGCATGGGCAACGATATTATGATCTCATTTAACCCAACTAAATAAACAAGAAACAAAGTCCCTAGAATGTAACTTACAATCCTCAAGAACATATGAAAAATAGGATAAACCCATATCATTTCCAACCAAAGAATCAAATAAAACTTTATTATCCGTCTCTATGATAATGTTTCTTTAATTTAATGCATGTTGAAAATGACAAAAAGAGTAGAGTATCCAATTAATTTTCAAATGAACAAGAGTCATATAGATAACTAACCATCATTGTTTTAATTAAAGTGGTATTGGTATTATCAAATAATCTTAAAATGGAGAAATTACAATAAGAACCAGGTTCTTGAGGACCCTTTTTACCCATGAATGAGTTTGAAAACTATTTTTTTACTCTTACGTTGTATTATTTTAATAGTTTTGGAAGACATGTCGTTCATGGGGAAGAAGGTCCTCAAGGACCCGGTTTCTATTATAATTTTCCCATAAATTGACACTAATTTAAAAAGGGAGGAAGTAGTAAAATATAAATAAATGGAGCTCTTCAAGGTGACAATGTTATCATTAACATAACATAACATTGATTGTATTGGTAAAATTGAGTATTGTTGGTGATTCCTGTACAATTTATTAAAAATACCGATATAAAAATACAAGTATAAGATGTCTAGATTATGAAAATTGATACAATAATAATATAAAATATATTTGTAAGATATAATTATGACTATTATAAATATATAAATACTAACATATTTTTAAATATAAAGAAATTAATTATCCAATAATATTATCGGTTATATACTTATATGTGTAATTCTGCCCAATACGGTTATTTAACATTGATGATCATTCATTCATAAACAAAGTTACCTTAATTATATATAAAAAAAAGTTACCTTAATTAAAAAATATAGCATAGTATCTCAATTTTTTTTTTCTCGTAACATTACTATCATCTCAAATAAAATACCTTTTTCACATAAACATAAAACATGTTTAAGAATCTACTATAAATCACTGTTATTTGATCGAGACCTTGTAAAATCCTTGACAGCACCGTCCCCGACAACCGACGATCCTCCGCGTGTGCGGTCTTTGGAATCACCTCGCCTCGACGTCCCATCACCACCGTCAAATATTTGACCCAACATGTCCACAACTGACTCCGGCCTAACAAACGACACCCCTTCCCTTTCCAAAACACTGACGTTTTGATCCAAAAAACAACTGTAAGCACCAATCAACAGCTTCGCAGTAGCTTCTCCAATCTGCTTTCTCAAATCCGCATCAGGAATTACATACATTTCCCTGTGCCTCTGCCCAATCTCTTCAATTCCCTTCATAAACGACTCCACTTTGCCTCTCGCAACGCCGCCGCCGCCGCCGCTCCGGTGCCGTCTTGCGTCTTCTTTTTCGAGTAATCTTACCAAAGGACCCCAAGCTTGCCTTTGGTATAGGTAAGCTGATTCTTCGGCTATGGATTTGTACTCATCTTTCAGGTATTGCTCTCCTATTAGCTTTCCTAGCTCTGTGTTTTTTGTTCTCATGTATATGTACCAATATGTGTTCATCGCGAATATGTGGGCAACGATTTTGTCTGATCTGTATCGCGATCTCTGCGATTCCACGTTTCTTTTGAGTGCTTCCATGATATTGATAACGGCTTCTTTTAATAAATCTTCGTCGTTTTCAGGTTTCGATAGGACTCCGGCTTTCCAGATCTGTTCTGTGCGGAGAACTTTGGCCATCGGAGCTCTGTAGTTTTCAGCTGCTAGGTATTTGAGGTAATTAATGGCGTATCGTACTAATTTTGAAACTGATCCGTCTTGTGGCGGAGGGAAACTATCGGAATTGCCTTCAATTTGCAGGCCGAACTCCCAGAAGACTTTTGTTGAAGCATGAATTAGAAGCTTTTCTAGCTCTCTGAATCTAGTGCAAATATCAGCTCCTGCTTCGCCTTCAAAGATTTCTGTGAATTCCGATTTGAGTTTCTCTAAGGAGTCGAACATATCAAGGAGCTTGAAGAGCTTTTGTGGCTCTTTGTTGCTTCGAGCAACTCCTTCTCCGAACCGGAAAAACACCGCCATGATTTTGTCTGCGATTTTTACGAAGCATTCTAGCCAAACAGTTCCTTCGAGAATTCCTCCAAGGATTTGGTTGCTGAGTTTCTTTTCCGATTGAAAAACTGTTTTCACTGCAAGCTGAAAGTGCTGAATCCAAAGGCCTATTGCTGTCTCCAAATTCTCCCACTCCATTTGATCGATTTCTTCAGGACTGTATATTTTCAGGTAATCCGGATTCAGCCTCATTAATGCTTTTGCTGCTCTTTTGTATCTCACCTATTACATTTGATTCAACAGATAAATTCTTAGTTATAGCATAGCTCTCTGATTGATTGGAATATCCATTATTCAACTATGAAAATTTAAATTACCTTGACGAAGATATCAATGCATATGTCCAAACAATCATTAGCAGAAAGGATTTCTGCAATTCGGCTGAGAATTTCAATCTCCAGCTCTGATCCGAGATAAAAACCAGCATTTCCTTGGTTTTCTTCATCATCCCCAATGGCTTTGTCATTGATTTTGTGTTTGAGTTGATGCAATATGATCTCAAACTGATCTTGCAAATTGAGCAAAGCTTCATCAAGCAAACCGTCAAATTTCATGGCATCAACTTCAGTTTCGAAAAGAGCCTTGAGTGTGACTAGTGCCTCACGTAATCTATGCGTCCTATACTGATCTGTAGCTTTAGTTCTGCTCAAGAACTCCACCACTTCTTGTAACTTCTGAATCACTGGCTCGCCATTCTGGCTAATCGTGTTTATTGTCACATTTAGACTATCCACGCAATCAACATACTCAAGCAAGAGCTTGAGTCGTTTCTTGGAATTTTCTTCAGCAGATAATTTAGTGGAAACGTCAATCACCTTCTGCTGGAGAGATTCGAAAAGCTTGAAGCTATCAAGGAGAGCAAGAGCAGGGGAAACAGCTCGGTTGATTCTAGTCTCGAGAGCCTTTACAGCCATGGCCATAGAATGCAACGGAGCTACTCTTTTCGAAGTGAGAGAGAGAGTTTCATCTATTGAAGAAAACCTTTTATCCATGGATTCAAGGCTATCCTCCATCTTGATCGAGGTTTGAAGCAGATGTTTCATATCGGAACATGCATTTCGCAGCTTGGACATGATAATATAGTCTTCTTGGAGCATAATTTCGAGGTAGAATGGATTCTTGGGCGATGCAAATGAAGGAAATGTTATATTATTTTGGAGATGGAAGCTAGATACAAGAAATTGACAAGTGAAAATGAAAGTAAAGATGGAGACTAAGAAAAAGAATAAGTAAAGGTCTATCGATTGAAACGAAGAACAAATTGCATTGGATTTTTGAGAAGATGACAAATGGCCAATGAGTCCAACTAATAACAAAATAAACACAACTTATTTGTAGCCTGCCGGTTTATTCTAGTTTTCTTGTAGTATTGTAAAATTTTTATCATAATGTTAAAAGAAAGACCCAACTGCGTAAACATTTTATTGGGTCACCAATCCAGTGAAGGTTTGGTTGGAAATCAAGCTGTGTGAATTATTGGAATCCTGACGAAAAGTTAAAAGTGTTGACCTCATTGATGACCTCACTGGCACTAACCTAGGAACTTGTCCAGATACAAGAGATTGAATATCATTTGATTCTTAAACAAGCCACTGAACTAAATAACCTCCAACTATTTTATTTACATGCCTTACTGAAAAGAAATAATATCCATAAACTACTATGATTAATTTAAATGTTGTAGGATTAGTTGATAAAATTACACGTGCATTCCGTTGATGATCTTTCTATTTCAATAGTATTTTCTCCAACCAAGATTTTTTATAGGGTATATGTAATACTCTAAATCTCATCTTCTACGGAATCACTTCAGAGCCCCCCCAGATTTGATGTCTATCCTTTCTCTTATCAACCTAAGCATAACTATCAGCTTCTAGAGGACGCTGCAAGACTATTAAGTTTTACAAATAAGATGATCAAATAGGAAAACCCGGTTACTTTAACATGGATTTTGGACCCTCGACAAATTCCGCCATGGCGAAATTTGCCCCCATTCCTGATTGAATATCACATCCATGCTTGTGTGGGATATAAACATAATATTATAGGGCAACTAAACTGCAAAATATTTCATACTAGTATCAAAAATTCAATTATTAGGCTAGTGCCTATATCAAAATGGGGCTTATAAATCTGCAAGTAGGAATAGATAGAGGTTTTCTGAGAATGTGTGCCTCAAAATCTCGCAGCAGTGCTCCAAGTACCCTGGACACTTGGGTGCTGAGTCACATGTCTTGTCTATAGTTTCACAACCTTTCTTCCCAAAGAATTCCTTAGCCTAACAGCCTGCACGTGTACATCCTCTTCGCTCAAATTTTTCACACACACAACCCTCTCATTTTATTCTCTGTTTAAAAAAAACAAGAGAACAGGTTAGAAAGGAATCCTGCACACAATTCAAAATTGTGGCATAGACAAGCATTCAAATGACAACAAGTGTAGTGTAGATATACAGGTATACTCACTATAAAAAACCCTTAAAAAATGGATGCTGTCCTCGGTCTATCTAGTTTAGCAATCACCTCTAACTGTTTTATCTTTGAATGCTAGAAGTTGAAACTTGATACATGCCCTACCATATTTGGTACACAATAATATCAAAAGTCGATAAGTCAAACTCATACACCTCAAAATGCTATCCATGGAAAGCCTATATTTGGGCAACTATCCCCAGAGGTAATTCCAAGGAATTCCAGAATGCAGCATATAGAACACAAATGCACATTGATTCATCGTCATCAATAAGCAATATTGCAATAATGGGAAAAAGCATATAAATTCCGGAGAGAATCAGTCCATGATTCATTTTCGAGTATTACTACTATATTGACATAATATTATAACTTGTATTCATCGATATAAAAGGTAAATTAAAGTTTCCGACATTACCATGACTTTTCAATGAATTTTACTATTAACCCATGTGCAGTGTCAAACAACGTTTGCCCTACTAAATAGCTATCCTATAGTGACCGTTCGTATACCAAATATGAGAAAACATTCTAATGCATTACTTCTGTCCAGCCATCTGAATTCTTGTTCTGGAAGTCTTGAAATATGAACAACTAAACAGATAATAAGTACAGCATTGAAAAACCAGTGACGAGAAACCAACAACGGAACCATGAACAATAATCTACATTTTGCACTTGGCGATTATCAATCAGCACATGACACAAAACATGCATCAAACATTCATTTTAATAATCCTATTAACAATCAGAAAAGCCTATGCAAATAGGACGTCAGAAGTGATAATTTCAATTTCAAATAATCTAAAAATAAAATAGAATACAAAATTAGATAGGAAATTTTGAGAATTTTAGGGCATCCTGATAGAAAAATAACCGTATTGGACATTAGCAGCTACAACTCTATAATGCAAAACAACAAAAGAGAATGAAATGTGGAATCAAAAACTACAGTACCCAAAGAATTTACAGGTTGCTACTAAAGAATTAACACAAGGGAAACAGGTGACCAAATATATAAATTGTCATAATTTTAACTTTATATTATAATTATCAGCAGGGCCTAAGAAATTATTTTCGAAATAAGAATGATGAAAAAATCTTGAACACACATTTTGTAATTTGTTGCTAAAAACCACCCTAATGTA
>CAOJBI011925695.1:0-11559 GCA_948277035.1 Euphorbia corollata
TCACCATTCTAACCTCTAACTTTTAGAATTATAAATTCAACCTTATGTTAAGGCATTCAACACTGACTATTCAATAATACAAGTAAAAAAAACATAATTATGCATCAAATTTATCCTATTATTTTTATGTTCAACTTAAAAATAATAAGTCAAAGCTCGACTCGAAAGTTCGTGAACGAGCTCGATAAAAATTTATAAAATAAAAATAAAATAAAATCTAAATCGTTACCATCATTTATTAATTTACCCATTAGTTTTTATGGGCTAACTAAATCGAAATGGTCTCCATCACTTATATGGACTTGAATAAGCATAAGCACATCACTTAACATACACATTAACATTATGACTACTAATTAGAAATCATAAATCCTTATCACTTCTCTGCACTCAACCATTCACGCCGTCACTTCCTTCCCTATCAATTCTTCTTGAGGCTCAATCGATATCGGTGCTGAGACATTATGAACACTTCTATTTCAGAGAATTTGCCATCAGACAATTATGAAGAAAACATCGATAAAGTAAACCCGGATTTTGAAAATCCAGTATCTTCAGAAGAGGTGGAGACTGTAGCACAAGAAGAGGTGGGTATTTAATACTATAAATGTTGTAATGACTATTTTATAATTTCCATAACTCATTTTTCTCTGCGGATAATTTTGAAGTTCAAATCATAATTAGTTTTATTTGAAGTTCATTAAAAGCTCGTTAGAAGCTTGTGAACATTTAACGAACCGAACATGAACAGAATTTTTAGACTCGAAATGAGCTCGAGCTCGGCTCGAGCTCGATAAGAATTAGACGAACAAAGCTCGAACAGGTCAAAGCTCGGATCAGCTCGGATCGTTTATAGCCCTATTTGTGACCATCTTCTACTCTTGTTGGGCCATGATGCGTATTTCTGTAACATGAGGACAGTCATGCCATTTATTCATCTTATTACATGTGTGAAGAATTTAAAGTATTATTTTATTAGTATTTAATTATATGCATCAATTAACAAAGTCTTAATTTCACGTTAGGTGAGATCAATTATATGAATCTTGTAATGTCATGGAGATCTATCTATCAAATGCCAGTTATTCGTTAATATTTAACAAGCGCCATCTTTCAAAATAGTTTCTCTCAATGTAATTTTAGGTTTAACCCTTCATCTACGTTTACTTTCTGTCTTTAAATTCTTATACTTCATAACTGGAACATCTACATGTCTTCGTAGGACATGTCCAAACCACCTTAGTCGTCATTCTCTCAATTTATTTTCAATATGTTGTACCTCAGTTTTTTTACAGACGCTCACACTTTTAATTCGTCCAATTTTATATGTCCACTCATTCACCTAAGCATCATCATTTCAATTACACTCATCCTTTGAATATAGTCGCTCATCATTCGCTCCCATACATCATGGCTGGCTTAACTAAAATTCTATAAAAATTTCCTTCCACTCTCACAGGTATCTTCTTGTCACATAAGACTCCTATGACACTTCTCCACTTCAACCAACGTACATTTGTTCAATGAGTTACATCATCGTTAATCATTCCATCCTCTTGAAAAACAGAGCCTCGATACCTAAAGTGTTTATACTTTGGCATAATTACATCCCCTAGTTTTACTTCTCCATCAGTTCCCTTGGCTAGGCTGAATTTATTATGCATGTTATTTGTTTTACTTCAACTTAACTTAAAACCTTTACATTCTAACGCGTTTCTCCATACTTTTATTTTCTTTGTTAACTCCTTCCATTGTTTCATTAATCAAAATAGTATCATCAACAAACAACATACGCCATTGTACATTGTATCTTGATTTTTAATTCATCAATAACTAAAGCAAATAGAAAAGGGTTTAAAGTGGAGTCTTGATGTAATCCCACCGTTATGTGAAACTCCTTTGTCGCTCCCCTTCCGGTTTGTACACTTATTACTGCCTCTTGATATATGTCCTTTATCAAGTTGATATACTTGATATGGATTCCTTTTCGGTTTAGTGCCTATTATAATACTTTTCTCCATACTTTATCATATATTTTCTCTAGGTCAATGAACATCATATGAAGGTCTTTTTTTTTCCCTACATGATTCCACCAAATTTATTAAAAGAAAGATAACTTCAGTTGTCAATCTACCAGGCGTGAAACTAAATTGGTTTTCAGAAATCTTAGTGATCTTCCTAAGACAGTGTTCAATTAGTCTCTCCCAAAGTTTCATCCTATGACTCATCAATTTAATAATTCTATAGTCAATGCAATCTTGTATATCTTCTTTGTTCTTAAATATGGGTACTACCATTCTCCTTCTCTACTCATCCGAGATTTTTCTCTCTTTGTAGATAGAATTGAATAGTTTTGTTAGCTAGACTATCCTTTATTTCCGAAGCATATCCATGCTCAATAGGGATATTATCCGGCCCACATGCTTTCTCAACTTTCATTTTGTTTAACGCTTCTTTCACTTCATCTTGCATAATTCTTAATGTGTAATTAAGATATTTATATACCCCACTTACTTCCAGCTTTATAATGTCATCTTCGTTTCGTCATTGAATAAGCGATCAAAGTAATTTCTTCATCTTTCTTTAATCTCTAAATCCACCAAGGCGGAAATATGAATAAACAGTGACAAACCTTTATATTTGTTCACAAAAAAATATTCTAATATTAATCATATTAATTTTCTAAAGCAAATTGTAATTGTTAATACATATTTTGATACAAGAAAGAGTGAATTTTATTATAAATATTCAAGTTCTGAAAAATCCGCCTAGGTACCGATTTATAAAACACAAGTTGGAAAATTTACAAAAAACCCATCGCCTAAAACCCTTTAGCTAGCCTAATCGGTCAAAATGTCTAGGACAGCTCAACTAGGAAAAATCCCAGCGGTGTTTCTAAAAGTCCCGCATAGGCCAATTTTTAAATTTGCTTAATTCCATTCAAGACTATTGTCTTCTTATCTCTTAATCAGGTTACGTTGTAATTATCTCTCTCTTATTCTCGTGTTCCTAACTATTGATACAAACCTTCTAAATGTTTTCCCCGTGCCTCACTAATTTCATACTAAGTATAAAATTTACTGTTGGGAGTTTAAGGTTGTTGTTTCTTTAATTTTAATTCATGGTTGGGTAATGGATGCATGGAATATATTAGCATTTTATTTTATTCTTTGATCCATAGCTATTATCCTACTACTATATAAGTGTTATATCTCTCTTCTTCATTTTGATGTTCTTGTGGTTGTAAGGAATAACAGACTAAGACAAAAGGAAATATGATTTACTTAAGTGTTCCTTGTTCCTAATCTATTCTTCAAATCTAACGAGAAAGTTGTATGGTTCCTTTTTTTTAACATTACTTTGGATTAATTAATTTTTGAATTGTGAGGGCTAATTGTATTATTTTTATACATAAGTAGCATCTTAATTATATTTTATTGACTTTACCTTAAGTTATAATGTTCTTTTTTTAATTATAAAAGAAAACCTAAAAAGGTAAACTAAACCGAGGGAAAGCAACACTCCTCAAATCCTCCATGAAAATATCAGAAACACTCAGGCGATGGGGCATTGAAAACATGAAAGCCCAAGGAAAGAGAAGCTGCAAACTCCGCCATCTTTTCCGCACATCTATTCCTTTCACGATACACATGCTTGATAGAAGAGTCCCAATCCCGATTAAGGATACTCTTAATTTCCACAACCAAAGTATGGTAGTCATTCATCTCCAAAGTAGAAACTTGAATCACATTAAAAACAAACATGTGTCCGTCTCTAAAATAATTTTACGAATCCCACAGCTCCAAGCAACTCGTAACCCATCTAATATGTCCCATAATTAAGCCTTGGCAATAGAGCGGGATCCTACATTTCTCGCAAATCCCAGCAGCCATCTGCCACAAGCATCACGCAACACGCCTCATGCTGAAGCCACACAATTCAATTCTCTAACAGACCCATCGGTATTAATCTTTATCCACTCGCTCGGTGGCGGTGACCAACCAACCGTGCTCCATTCCCTATTCAGTCCCGACCTCAAATCATCCTTCACTACTGAATTTAACACTGTAGTGGCAAAGAAAATAGCAGCTGTTGCAATAGACAAGCCCTTCTCCTTAACATTATCAAAGATAAAATTATTCCTATCTTTCCAAATAAGCCAATAACTAATTCCAAAAACTAATCCCCATTTAGCATAATGCATATAATTTAAGAACACAAACCCTAGCCATGTGCCCTAGCCGCACCTCCCTCGGCCACCTTCACCCCAGCCGTGCCTACCGCCACAACCATCCCTCCTCCTTCCGATCCTCAGCTTTACCTCACTCTCATGGTAACAATACGTCCAACCATCCTGCACCTCGCCATGTCCCTAAGCCTTTTCAATCTTGCTCCAATCTCATTAGTAGCAATCAAAACCCTAACCTTACCTTACCTTTCCATCAGCCTGCTTACCACCATAATGGTCTGGTTCGTAAAATTTATTTTGAGAATTTTCCGAGTACTCACAACTCAGCTACGATGCAATCCGTGTTTAAGAAGTTTGGGATTTTTGGACGAACGTATGTTACCAAGAAACGTAATAAGAAGAATTTGAATTTCAGCTTCCTAACCATTGATGCCTCTACTTCCTTAAGGGAGATGCTCATTCGAATGAATTGTGTTCAGATTGGTGATATCTGATTGCGTGCTTTTAAAGCTAGGTTTCTTTCTTCGAGCTCTACTTTGAATCGTAAATCTTCTGGACCTCGTAATCCGCCCAAGCCTCGTCCTCTATTTCAGGAATCGAATCATGACACTAGATCCTATGTTACTGTTTTTCGGTCTGAATCTTCTTCTCCTCATCAAGAATCAATTTCTTTTGCCAAAGATTTTTCGGCGGAGGTTGCTAGTTGGAAGCCCTTTTCATGCATGGCAAGATTAATTGACATCTCTCGCATTCCGGATGTTATTGACATTCTGCGATCTCGCCGTTTTGCAATTAAATTTGCAGCTCCTGTTGGAGGGGATTCTGTGATCATCTCCTTTTATTCGGAGGATGCGCTAATAGGTTTTTTAGATGGTGATTGACTTTATTTGAAAGATATTTTTTATGAGGTGACTCGTTATCCTTCTAACTTTGTTCCATCTGAGACTATCATATGTTTAGACTTCATGGGTCTGCCTTCCTCACTTGTTACTGAATCATTGATTCGAGAACTTGCTTCGCGCATTGGGAGAGTCATCTCTTTTGATTGTGATTTTGATAAGCCTCACCGCCTTGATATGGTTTCATGCCTTATTTCTGCGCCATTGGGAACAACTACCCGCTCTTTCAAGCTCTCTTTTGGTGATAGTAATATGGTTGTATTTACAAATTTTCGTCAAGGTGTCAATTGTAAGCATGATATTGATGATAACGCTTCTGCATCTTCCTTTTCTTCAGACTCGCTTTCTATCAATCCAATGGCTCCTCCTATTTCTTCAGTTGATCGTTATTACTCTTCAGATAAGGGTTATACTGATTTGGATGATGATATCAGTAGTAAGGATCTTGATTTAAATCAGCAAGCTTCCCCTTCGATTGAATTTATTGACCAATATGTCCAGGTTTCTATTCAGGATAATAATGATATCCTTGAGGTTGCATTTGGCCCTATCTTAGCCACCATTGGGGAACCTGATCGTGTTGTTATTCGGCAATCTCCTCCTACCAATCTTAATGGTTTAATTGGCCCATCAACGCATTCAGAAGCAGTTTTAACTTGGAACATCGACAATCAATTGGGATTATTTGATGCTTATTTTAAGGAGCAAACCATTAAGCTGCTGGAGGACAGATTTGCGTCCTAGACACTTGTCTGCTATGAGGTTTTTTTATTTTTTATTATGACTTTGAATTTTATTTCTTGGAATTGTCGGGGAGGCATTCGCAATAATGCCAAACAATCATTTGTTCAGTCATGCATTAGGAAGTTCGGCTTGCACTTTTTTATTTTATTGCCACATAGTTTACAATATTTGGAGACATAATGATTTCGAATACCACTGTATTCCGGCCTCTGGTTTCTCAGGAGGGCTACTGATTTCTTGGAACTCAGTTTTACTTCAGGACGAGGTGGTTTCATTTTCTGATTGTTGGGTTTTGTTGAGTTTCTGTATGAATGGTCTAGTTTTTCATGTGTTAGCGCTCTATGGATCTACTGATTCGGCTGCTCGTATTCAGATGTGGCAGCAACTCTTACCACTAGTTCATCATTACAATAAGATATTAGTTTGCGGGGATTTCAACGAAACATTGTCCGGTTCTGAACGATCTAGTGGCGTAGCAGCTCCTTCTATGTCTCGATTTCAGGAATTTGTTTTGGAAAGTGAACTCTTAGATATTCCTCTTCAAGGCCGTCAGTTTACTTGGTTTAACTCTCAATCATTTTCATGCATCGATAGAGTTCTGATGTCTTGTGAAATCTCTGATATTTTGCCGACTTTATCAACCACTACTGTTGACACTTCTCTCTCGGATCATTTTTCAGTTTTGTTTCGCTCTCATGTGTCTTCTTCAGATGGCCCGAAACCATTTAGATCCCTTAATTGTTGGTGGAACCATGCTGAATTTTTGCATTTTATTCGTTCGAATTGGGAACAAATTTGTTCTACATATGGACAACGAGACTTAACCTTCAAGCTTAAGATGTTACGGACAACTATTAAATCTTGGCATGCTCTAAACTTTGGAAATTTAGATCGGGAAATTGAGGAACTTGAATCTCGTGTTTTATCGCTCTCTTCTAGTGCTGTCAATCACCCCATGTCTTCATTGGATGTTGATAATCTTCAGATTGCCAAATCGGCTCTACATTTGAAATTTCGTGCTTTAGAATCCATGTGGCATCAACAGTCACGTGTGAAATGGACCCTTCTTGGTGATAATAACACAACTTTCTTTCATCGAATTGCATCGGCCAGGTTTCGTAACAATCGTATTGAACAAATTGAAGATAATGGAGTTTTGTTATCGGATCGGGTGGAAATTAGAGCATCTATTCACAACTATTTCCATCAACTCTTCTCTGCTGATATTACAGTGCCTTTCTCCTTGCACAAACTGAATTTCTCTTTGGTTGATGGCCCTTCTAATTTGTCACTTATTTCGCCTTTTACCGATAATGAAGTTTGGTCGACCATATTAGCTTGTGGTGATAATAGAGCTCCGGGGCCGGATGATTTCAATTTTTATTTTTATAAGCGGTTTTGGGGTTGTATGAAGTCTGAAATCATGTTACTACTTTATTGTTTCCACTCATCCCACTTCCTTTCGGACTCGATTAAAACGTCTTTTACTGTTTTAATTCCTAAGGTGACTGGTTCTTCTTCCTTATGCAACTTCAGGACAATTTCACTCATCCATGGAATTTATAAAATTCTAGCAAAGTTCCTTGCTTGCCGTCTTCAACCCATTCTTCCATCGATTATCTTGAGCAATTAGTTTACCTTTGTTAAGGGAAGAAATATTCATGAATGCTCATTTCTTACAACCAAAGTTGTTCATGAACTTCACTATCATCGTCGCTCTTGTCTTATACTTAAATTGGATTTTCACAAAGCATTTGATAATGTTTCTTGGACTTATATCGATGTCGTTCTCAGGAGGATGGGATTTCATGATAAGTGGATTGATTGGTTGTCTAATTTTCGTAAGAACTCCTCTACTTCCGTTTTGAATAACGGTTCCCCTTCAGACCCTATTAAGTTAAATAAAGGAGTTAAGCAAGGTGACCGTTGTCGCCTTTCATTTTTGTATTAGCGGTGGAAGGTCTTAAACAACTTGTTCAAACGAGTATTTGTGAGGGTATCATTCCCGGTTTTAGTCTCGATGTCTCCCTCCCCGATATTTCGATACTTCAATTTACGGATGATACTCTATGTTTTCTTCCGAATGATGAGGCTTGTATTCTAAATTTTATTCATATCCTTCGATGCTTCGAATTGGTTTCGGGATTGAAGATTAATTATCATAAAAGCTCCCTTCTTGGGGTTCATGTTTCGGGTGCTTCTCTTCAAGCTCATGCAAATATTTTGGGTTGTCGCGTTGGAACTTTCCCAATTATTTATCTAGGTACGCCTCTAAGCTACAAACGATTACAACTTTGCCATTGGGATCCTCTTGTTTCTAAGTTTAAATCCCGTTTAGCCAATTGGAAGGGGAGTTGTTTGTCGTATGCAGGTCGTTTAGTTTTAATTAAATCAGTGCTATCCTCTTTGCCTGTGTACTTGCTATCTCTCTTTAAATTGCCGGCTACTATCAATGACTTCTTAACTAAACTTATGAGGAATTTTTTGTGGCGTGGAAATTCTGACTCTAATGGTATTTACAAATTGAGTTGGGCAACCATTTCATTACCAAAGGAGTACGGTGGTCTTTCTATTCATGACCTTAATTTGATTAATTCTAGCCTCCTTTTCAAATGGTTATGGAGGTTGCGAAATCCGGATGTTGACTCAATTTGGTATCGTTATTGTGTACATCGGTATGGTTTTATGTCTTGGTTCAACTTTTCTGATCTTGATTCCTCAAGACTCTCCCCGATTTGGCGCAACATTGTTTCTTGCTGCTGCCATGAACCTTTATATTGGAATGTATTTGCTGAAAATAATGCTGTCAATGTTGGGAACGGCAACTCGGCACTGTTTTGACTTGATACTTGGACGTCCAACCAGCCTTTGTGCTCTCTCTTTCCTGATCTTTTTCAGCTTTCTAATATGAAACGTTGTTCAGTGAGGCATGGTTGTTTCTTTTTATTCGGTTCTTCAGGATTTTCTCGCCCATTTTGGAAGCGTAACTTGCGCGTTTCAAGTCGCGAGCTCTGTTCCGAATTGAAGGTTTGGATTTCGCTTGCCTGTCCGCACCTCTTTCCAGGTGCTGCTGTTGTCTCCTTCTCGTCTGGTCCCATATTTTCTGCTGAACCAGACTGCTTCAAGTGGGTCTT
This sequence comes from Euphorbia corollata, assembly GCA_948277035.1. NCBI lineage: Eukaryota > Viridiplantae > Streptophyta > Magnoliopsida > Malpighiales > Euphorbiaceae > Euphorbia > Euphorbia corollata. The sequence continues at coordinate 8,967 of CAOJBI011925695.1, forward strand.
AAATCAATCGGGTTTGTATAGTTCCTCCTCCTTTTGTTATGCATTCTTCAAGTCGCGCATGCTAAATGTTGTTGAGATTCCGTTCAAACTGATTTGGGATTCCTCCGCTCTCCCGAAAGTGAAATTTTTTCGGTGGTTGCTCCTCCATCATAGATTGCCTTCGAATTCTTTTTTGCTATTTCGGCAGGTGGTTGCAAGTGATGCTTGCCCCTTTTATCATGATATTGAAACGGTTGAGCATGCCATTTTGCTTTGTCATAGTGCTTTCTCCACATGGTTACATCTTATGAAGTGGATCGGAATTCCTATGGTGCTTCCTTCAAGTTGCTCGGTCTTCTTACAACTTTGAGGCTCTTATTTTAAACTGGATCCTTGTCAGGATTTTGCTATCTCTCTTTGGTTGACTATTGCTTGGTCCTTATGGAAGCGGCGTAATAAATTCATTTTCGATGGCGTTGTGCATTCGGAGGATATATGTACCTCGAGTATTTATTTTACTTGGTTCCTCTTCTCATGTAATAATCGTAGGATTAGTCATTTGGCTTCGGATCTATTCACTAATCCGTCCTTTTTAGTTTTTAACTAAACCATACGCTTATGTGATTCTCACTTTGAGAATCGCTTTTATATATTTAAATATTTTATGGGAGGGCTTTAAGGAATGGGGAAGGGCATGTCCCCTTGTGATGTTTCCGTCCTGTGTACGCCTTCGGGTGTTATGTAAGTGGCGGTTTCAATGAGGGACAAACGTCACCCTCGCTCTTTTATTCCTGTCCCTTCAATTTAAAAAAAAAAAAAAGATTACTGACTTTTTATATTTATGCACACAAAAAAACCAACTTTTACATCAAAAAAATCCAAAAAAAAAACATTATTTCATTACTTTAATCTTGTAAAAAAATATTTTCAATTTGTTTTAGCTTTTTCACTATTTTGGCATTGTCAAACGGAGTGCTAACAGCAAAAGTCTACTTTTTTTTTTGTCCAACTTACAAAAAGTATTTTGTCTTTTACGTTCTTTTTTCACAATATTATACGTCTTGTCCCTTTTGGGTTGTGGCACTTTCCATGACAACTTTTACAAATTCTAATAAATAAATACCAAATGAACATTTTATTTTCCTCTAAAATGAATACAATTTAGGAAAACAAATGAATATAGTGTCATAATATCTTCAGCTCTAAACAGTACTTATATGTTTACAGAAGGACCAGGAATGCTCTTTATACATATTTACGGATTTCTTATTGCATATCTTAGTATGTGATATATATATATATATTCTTGTATGAAAGAAAAATGAAAATAGTTGCACATTCTTTAAGCTTTTCACTAAAATAGGAACTTTTAACTATACAAAAGTCTATTTTTGTTTTTTTTAATATTAATTAAACATTCTTTATCCAAATTAAAGTATATATAAATGTGAAAAGTGAAAGAATACATCTCTTTCTTCTCATTTGGTTGTGATGAAATACATATAATTTTATTGATTTTCTGAGTAGATTAATTCGAATACAACTGTTTGTAGTAAGCATTGGTGAATCATATTTGGTTCATAGATAAAACAGAGTGTCCGAATTTAGAAATTTTTTTATCATTTTCATTAATAAACAAAATCTGACATTACATTTTGCATCATGAAATATCGTATTAATTAGTTGCATTTTCATCATATATTCATATCCGAGAATAAGATTAATCCTTTAGTTGCCTTATTTCCGATTGTTAAATTAAAACATAACTTTTCCTGAATTCTAAGCTCTTCATCACGCATAAGTAAATTCATGAATATAGCTTTCAAAACAGACTATCATCATCATCATCAAATATTATAATTGATAGAAAATTGTAAAAACCTCAAAATAAAATGTCTATGGTAGTTTAAAATAATTACATATATTAAACTTATTTTAATATCTCAAATGGCGAAGCAGTTTGCATTATTACATTTTTTTTCTTTGATAGAAATGGAATTTGAAAGAGTCAATATTCGATCCTTGGCATCCTTTTTACGCTCAATTTTGGATTTTTTATTTGCAATATTAGACCAGTTTGATTTCCAATGTTATCTCGCGATTGAAAAAGTTTGATTTTCAGTTCAATGAAAAGATAAAAATGTTATTTAGAATGATTTTTAAAGGTCCGGGCATTTGAAAATACTGAACCTGGGGAAGTTTCCCAAAAAATGTCAAACCAAATTAAGTTTATTTTCTCATTTTTCTAGTAAAAAACTGAATAGACATTCTGAAAGTATTATTTGGATTGATCTTTTGCCTTCTATGCTTGCTAAATCAAATGAGAAAAGTGGGTTTTTAAGAGGATTTGAGGTTTAAGTTTTTTTTATAAAAGGAGGTGCGTCTGAGGCCAAAAGGCAATTTTTTCTTTGTTATAGGCAACGTGAATTAAAACCGGACAACACTGACAATTCATTAATCCTATTAAATAAGTGAAGAAAAAGTGAAATTCCAATTTATCTCAATTAATTTAGGCATTCATTTGATTTTGATTAATGTACCGTTAAACATAGCCTCATTTTTTATCCTTGTAAAAGTAAAACAATTGTTTCTACCTTTTCCATTATCCCTTCTA
>CAOJBI011926133.1:0-16793 GCA_948277035.1 Euphorbia corollata
AAAGAAATAAATCAGAAATCGGGCCCGAGAGTACGGGAACAGGTCCGGTAGGGAAGGTGCGAGATGATGAATGAAAGGGTCTGCCTCAACAGATGAATCCGTGACTGCAGCGACTGAGGAAGGAATCGATGGAGTCATTGCCAGCCGTCTTGTATCCTGGCGGAAGATCCCCAAAAAAGCAAGCAGCATTTCTTTCCTCGGTAAGGCCCGGGGGATGCCTTCCTTCTGACCCCGCGCAGTGAGCAAGCAGCAGGAAGAAGCAAGCATCAATCAATCAATCAATTCGATTTCTTTCTATTTTTGAGTTAAGTACACCAATCGTTTCAGCTGGGGAAGGAAACTGATAAAAAAACAGCAACCCACTTCTTTTCCTCTTCTTCCTCAGTTCCTCGCCATAGCCACTGCCACCTTCTTCGTTCCTCGCCGATCTCCGCCCCCCGCTCCATAATCACTGGTAATATTTTAGGGGGAGGCCACCGACGAGGGGGGGCGGCCCCATTAGCTCCGTCACTGCTTGTATACCAGACATAGATAGATAGATATAGATTCAGACAGCATATTTGAGTTGGTATCCTTTGTGGCCATGTTTCGTTGGCACACAATTCTTCCTCTCCCATCTCATTTGAAAGCCCAACATTTTCTACGCTCGCATTCTAGGGAAGTATAAGTCGGGTTTAAATGAAAAGTGAAATATAAACAAGGTATAAGCGAGTTGTAGCTTAGTTACACTACATCATTCATTGACATTCTTAATTACACCCTAATCTTCCAATTTGATACACTGATAATTGATTACATTATTCTCATAAACCATTTAATTTTTAACGTGCCACTTCTGTATTCCTTCGTCATCAAATTATCCGCTCATTTGATTTCATTTTTGACGATTGGTCTATCCAGTTGGTTGCTTATCTTTAGACTTCAAATAATAATTACATGAAATCTTTGGCACGCTTAACCCAAACATTAAAAGAGACATAACACAAAAGCAAATTTCCATTAGATATATAACGGCATTAGTAATGATAAAGCTAATTAATATAAAGATGGGAAATGTTGTATTGCTATTGCAATGCTCCGCAAAGATAAGAGCTGACATGCTAAGAAAACCCCAAAAATGATGTACATTTTCCAACCTAATCTGCTAAAAGCTTGCCCCATCTCGCCTTAGCAGCAATGCCATTTGGTAGACTTTTCTCTATATTATTCAAACTCCTAACCGCCAGAATCAATCCCCCTATCTGACAGCATTTTCAACCAAAAAGAAATATACAAAATCAATTTTTAGTAACCTAATTTCAAACAATTGCATCTGACAACAAGAATAAACAAGTATAATCAACTCACAAGCGACTAGAGAAAAATTGGTAATAGTGATAACAACCAAATAGTCAGATCGAGGTTAACTTACATGTACATATATAACCTGTTGGAAGGTGGAAAGCTGGAAATTCCCAACCACAGCATCTCTATGGCTTAGCCAAACCCAAAACCTTCACTGGCTTCATGTATAGCCAACAGCAAACGTTCTTGTAGTTGTTCCTTGGAGGTGTACTCAGGAAGGTCAAGTTGGTTGAAGCTGATAAAAAATCATTTAGTCATTTAATCATTAGAAGCATTATTCGTCTTTTCATTTCATCTAAAACAAAAGGACATATCAATTTTCAAAAAAAAAAAAATCATATCATTCATTATTCGGAACCAACCATGTGTGAGCTGAAGGTAACCGATCAGGAGCTCCATATGCCTTATGAATCTGAAACCTTTGAGGACCCGATATGCCCTGCAGTGCTTTGAAACCCTCCAATGGAACCTGGAACCAAACAATCTCTCTTAGAAAATTCTGCACACGGTAAAATTGCACAAGTTCAACAACTACCTTTGATGTTCCAGTAACAAATTGCAGCAATCTAGCCATGTCTTCTTTATTGAAACCTTTGACTACTTCCCAGAACCATTGAATAACACTCGATGCTGATGTATAGCCAGTGTACTCAGTATTGCCTTTTAGATCATCCACTGTAAGGAGAATGACATCGATCAGATAACCACAAAGAAAAACAAAACTAAACACATGAATACTGAAAAGAAGCCATCTTACAATCAATTTCAGGAAGTCCACTGATTAATAGTTCTAGTTCTTTATCATTAAATATTGATATAAGTGCTCGGGGAACCAATTCATTGAACCCCTCAAGGAAGGAATTGATCTGAGGACGAATCGCATTTGTCAAAATATGGTCAGCAACAAGATCGACATACTCTTGTTTTGTTTCTTCTGTAACCCTTGTGTTTCTTCCTCCAGGTTTGAGCTCATAATCAGTAACCTTTTCCAGTCAAAATAGTGTAAATAAATACAAGGTAGGGGTACAAGTAAGACATAATACTAAGAATTCATGTTAAAGTTGGAAAATGACAACACAAAAGAGCAGAGGTTTGGCATAACCGAACTACCTCTGTTTTCTCATAAAGGATGTGCTTTTCCTCATCAGCATCCATGCTGAATGTCAAGTCAGGTATATCACTCACATCATTCTGAAATAAGATTATATGATAAATGGGCACCAATTGTAAGAAAATTATCCCAACAGGTGTAGTATTTGCACAAACACAAGAAATGTCAGAGCATCCTTAATAAATTCACTTACCTCCAGCATCCACTTCAAGTTCTTGTAATAATCAGGATCAACAGCCTCAATGTCATGGTAAGTAACCTTCACCCCAAGAATGTGCTTGTAGAAAGACCGTGTAAAATAAACATCCAGAAGTTGCCCATCAAATAGAGCCTTTGCAACCTGCAAAGCAGCCATCGTACGAAATCACATAAGAATTTAAAATAGAGATGGCATGTGCTAAACGATAGCTTAGATGTCTTTTATTTTGGAGAATTACCACTCGTCCAACAAACTTGAAGTATGAAAGGTGTTCGGTCTGATAAACGGAATTTGGATTCGGTTGGAATGTAACGTTGTTACCCACAGTGGTAAATAGTAATGCACCCTTGTCAAATATTACTCTTGATAGTAGCTGATACCATTCTCTGGTCAAACCTCCAGCATCAATACCTTCCTCACCTTGAAACTGCACATTCAAACGGCCCTTCAGATCTTGATTAGGTCGCATCCTCAATTGATTATATGAATCCTCCAATACATAAGCCCGTCTAACACTTATCCGCAGAGGACCAGAGAGGTGTTGCTCATGCTGTTGCCTTATTCTAGAGCGGAAATATGCTCTCTTGTTGTCAAAGTCGATCAGTCTTGGCGCTTTCAACATCATAGAAAGTGATTTCTCCAAAAGGCCTGGATTTTGTCTTATGAAAGTATTCAACAGCCGACGGTGCTTCTCTGCAAATTTAGAAAATGTGGTAGCACCATCCAACTTCCTGTGAAAATCTCCAGTGGATGTGGTGGTTGAGGAAGCAGCACCACCAACTGACTCTTTGACTTCTCTTGCCGTTACATCAATTTGATCTTGCTGCATGATGAGGTTGTTTGTTTGCAGCTTTTCACACAAAACAAAGAAAGCTTCAATGAAAGGAAGCAATCTCTGGGTCCCGGGAGGAAGAGGAGAAGAAGATGCTCCTTGCGCTGGCTCCCCAAAATTCATATTTGGAATAGTTGGATTAGATGATCCCTGACCCAGCTGAGTCTCAGTAACACTGATGCATTCACTCAATTCACGCCACAACGGCTCAAGCGCAACAATTAAGTTCCAAATGGTGACCTGCTCCTCTTGTTCTTCATCACCCTCTAGCCCCATATTCTCATCAGCACTGGCAGAGGTAAGTGAGCTGAGTGCCTGTAGCACACGAAGAATTGCAGCACCGGCCATGGATCCAGCGCTGAGACCCAACATGTGTGTATTCCTCAGGGTGACAAGTTCACTTACAGCTGAATTGCTTAAACCATGAGCTAATTCTGAAAGTTCATGTGTAAAGAATTTCCTATGAGACGCTGCCACTGAAGCCAACTTCTTCAGCACTTCTCCAGCAAGCATATAGACTTTATCAGACTGCCTGAATCAGTTAACATAAAATATTAGTTCTCACTGTCCACTAAATTTCATCTGCAAAAAAAATAAAAAACTGAAGAGATAAACAGTCCAGCAAAAAAAGATACAGAGACATATGTAAAGAGTATTGCTCCTTTAAAGTTTTACAACAAAAAACAGCAGAACATATTCAGGTATACACAAAAGTCCAGTTAGTACCCTTCACGGCCAAGAAGTCTGCACAAATTGCGCAAATCAATTAGTGGCAGCTGCAGGAAAATACTGTGAGTATCAATTGCCCTCTTCCCATCTGAACTAGACAGATCAGCTTTACACTTATTTTCTTGACAATTTTCTGTTTCCGTTGCAGGATCTTTCTGATTATCACCTGAAACTTCATTGACAGTTTGTTTTTCAGAATTTGCAGGTACCTGTCCAGATAAGGTCCGGCACTCAATTTTTGAAGCAGCAGCGTGAACTACCACTTGAAGCAACCCCATAACCTGGAACATTAAATGAAAATCAAATACCAAAGAACATACCAAGGATAGAATACTATAAAAGATTGCTCGAGCAGTCATGTAAACATTGACTAGAAAAAACCAATATAATAATGAATACTTGATAAAATGAATAGAAATTTCAGAAATTTCTTTTCATTACTAACAAAAGATATAGCTAAGAATGATAAAACAAAAATGATTTTAAACTTCATATTATATTAACAAAACTAATTTGTTTATAGCAATAATAAAATAATAACCGGGTAATAAAAATGAATATAAATTCTCACAAAAATATACAATTTTTAGATAAATATTCCAGCAGAAACACAGAGAAATTGGAAAATGTTGTGTATTGCATAAAGAAATATACAGGTTTTCACACACAAGATTGTCTCTTAGATCAGGAAAGAACTTAAACTAATCCCTACAGTTCATCTTATGATTACTCCCAAGATTTTGTAACTGACATGTACGTTCTCTGACTATGACAGCATCCAAGAGCAAATTAATAAAATATATCATGGATGGAAAAGATAATGAAATAATAAATAAATCAATCATGGATAACAATATGTGGTTATGAAAGAAATCGATATTCAGATTCAACAATAATTAAAAAATTAACAATTCAATACAATGTAAAATAATTAGGTGACATAAAAAGTAAAATTAAATATAAAAGAAAAGGAGAATCTCAAAAACTCCGTCTCTAAAGGTAGTTTTGCTTTACCTGTTCAAGGTGTGTTGTACTTCGTAAAAATAGAGGCCGATTCAGCAGCTTCAAGAACAGTATCAGAGGAACATCATCTGCATTTACTAAAGGTTTTGACGAAACATCTCCATCCTCAACTTTCTCCTTACCCTTATCCAACTTAGTTTCCAAAAGTTTACGACTCGACTGCTCTGGGACAATTGAGGGATCCAAGTAGAACAACATATTTCCAATAGATGAATGATTGGTAGCCAAATAAGTCAATATTTCAAGAACTCTATGCAAAACCAATGGTGGCAGACCTACAGGATAACAAAATCATGGATAAGTTGAAGTAATCCATTAAGTCACAACAATTACTAGGGAAATCTAACAGGCTAAAGAAAATACCATCTAGCAATTGTGATCGACCATAAACAATATTCGATGGACAGCCATAAAGCCTCTGGGAATTAATTGTTGCCAATCCAATAACTGACCCTTCAGCCTCAGGTTTAATCATATCAAGCAAGAGACGAACTAAAGTTGCTCTTGTAGTGCCATGTGCACAAAGATTTAACAAAAGTCTTTGCAGAAGGCCTTTTCCAAGAGGCTGCGCAAACAAAGAAGAAAAATGTTGAAGTTGCCATTTATAATTTTTTGGAGCATGATATCGCAAACAAATAAAATGTAAAGCTTAGAACGAACTTCCACAGAGACATAAAAGGTAATATTTATTTAACTTTATATCCAAATTTAATAAAATAATTCATGTAGTTCAGCCTCCTATTTGATACAATATTTTTATTTCTTACCATATTCAATACAATCCATATATTCAAGATAAAATCCAACAGAATTTTCAGTTTTTCTTTTCAGAATCGTTACTCCACGAAAAAAGTTGTCCTGTGAAAGGTCTCTTTCGGTTGGAACTAAACATGGTAAAAGAATACTACACATTACACATCAACTAGCAAATTAATTTCTCAATAATATTAAGCATTAAACAAAAAACATTCAGTAACCTGTGCCAAACGTAGAGTGCGGATCAAAGCTTTCAGAGCACTGGCATTTAGAAGTGGCTTGCCTTCGATTTCTTTCACCTTCATGCTATCTGAAATGGAAGATGCTGCTCTCCGTCCAATGGTTACACCAACGCCCCGGTCCATCACTGTCTGCCTATCAAATCCCAAACCATTTCGACGACTAGACAGCCTGTGGCTGCCTCCAAACAGGCTGCGAGCTTGATAATGGCTCATTGCACGATCTCTTAGCATCTGCGCTTCAGCAAGCAGCGGAGAAGGTAATGCTGATAAAACTGCTTCAGAAGAAGTAAGAAGTACCTATTTGCAAAGCAAAAACATGAAACACCTTATCACTGGTCACTATAAGACAAATCATTAAGAAACGAAACACAACACCTCATCACTGGTCAATATAAGACAAATCATTAAGAAACAAAACACAGACCTCTTCACGCAACTCGGCAGGGAATGTAGCGATTATTGAAGCATTATCCATGTCAACAGGTTGTCCTTCTGCCAGCTGAGCAATTCTCTGGGCCCTCTGTTGAGCTAGAACTTCTGCTTGGATATCTGGAGGAAGGGCAGCCAAAAACTCAGGATCAATGTCATCAACAGCGGGTGGAGTGTAAGTTGGTGGTTGAACAGACTGAGCTTGCTGGGAAGCAAGAACTTCTGCCCGTAAATCTTCTGGAAGAGCCTCTAGAAAGGTTGGATCAATTGCATTTCCTCCCAATTCATCATTATTTGCACTAGCCTGCTCAGCTTGATTAGCTTCCTGAGAAGCCAGAGTCTCAGGCCCAGATGCTAGAGCATCCACAGCATGCTCTGCAGCAGGAAGGGGTTCTCGAGCTTGGTCACCTTCTGTGTCTATACCATTCATATCAACATCGACATTTGTATGATCCAAATCACCAACCACCAAACCAGAATCCCTTATTTGCCCAGTGGATGAGTTGACAAACTCAGGCGTCACCTCTACTTGATCATCAGCATTACCATTACCCTCCCCGGTTTCCATATTATCCTGAGAATTCAGTGTACTGTGCAGAGATATGGTTTGAACTACCATCGGATCCTGCACATGTAGGAGTTCACCTGAATCTTCAACTGAAGTTGGGGCATTATTTTGCTCTTGGCAAGAAACAGTTTCAACTGCAGGAGCAAGTTCATGCGTCACTTGATCAATTTCTTGTTGTTGTACTTCCGTTTGTTGACTGCTGGTGTTATCACCTTCCACTACTTGCGCATCATTGGATGGAGGATCATTTGATGGTTGACTATCCCGCAATTCTGGATGCTGAGACTGCCTTTCAATCTGATCACTTGCAGGAGTAAGACTATGCAACTGTGATAGAAACAGTCCCTCTACAGCTTGTGCAATCACAGCAGCCTGGGAACTTGCTTGCGGAAGACCATCATCAGTCCATCGACCATCAATTGGACCTCGTCTACCCTGTATATGTAATGAATCCATTCCAGCAGAATAATCAGTCAAAGGTGGAGGTGCTGCACTACCCAAACGATCACTGAAGAGACTACTTGGTGCATGATCATATGGAATAACAGGAGCATCGAACATGTAAAATTGAGCAACATCAAAACTCCCAGATGAGAGAGCTTCCAAATCTCTAAATGACTGTCCACCCGATGACCACATAGAAACCAGATCACCTGACTGTGATGGCCTTAAGAGTAGAGGATGTTGAAATCCATTTACTTCTCTAACTGATCGCTCAAAGGAGGACCTACCACTCTGACGTCGACGCTCAAAACCCAAAGGCCTGCGAAGACCAAAAAGGTCATCCACATTCACCCCTTCAAAAGGCTCAGCTGCAACATCGATTAGACTACTGGTAGCACCAGGTTGGCCCAAGACCTGCAAATGATCAAGCCCATCCAGAGCTTCCCTCCATCTTACTTCTATCACACGATGCTCATGAAAGTCATCATCTTCATCAATCATGTCATCATTAAAGTCATCACCCAGACCAGTATCATCATGGTCTTCAACATCAGTATCTGCAAGAGACATCATGCCAGCACCATCTTCAGCAATATCTTCATCCTCATCCTCTCCATCATCATCTTCCTCGCCCTCATCTCCTATGTCATCATCTTCATCACCCATATCATCATCTGCCCTATTTTCCACTTGAAAAGTCATATCAATTTGATCAGTATTGTGTAACACACCACCGTCTTCCATCTCTTCACGCATGAAGTCCATCCCGATCTCCATTGATGGGTTGGTCATCATTGTTTCTTCCACTTCTATCCTCATTTCTTGCTGAACTGGCTGATTTTGGTGTGCATCATGATTATCCTCGTTTTGAGAAGGAACTTGGAATTGCAGTTCTTCAGTCTGCACTGAATTCGGTACATCTGCAGAATTGTTGCCATTCTGATTTTGCTCCAATGCTCCAGCAGTTGATGTAGTTGTTTGATCATCGTGTCTCCCATTTGATCCAATACTTTTCTTTTTGTTCAGACCCTCAGACTTGAGTACTTGCTCACTGACGTTAGCAGCTCTAGTAAGACTTTCCAATGCCTTCAACAAAAGATTAACAATCTTGGGAGCATCAGGATGGTCCAAATCGATAGCTTGAAGAATACCAGTTAAACACTGTACCATTCCACCATCTATCATACTTTTGGCTATATCTGGTGAGCATCCAGAACCGGGCAAGTTGCCAGATGATGTGTTCTTTGATAAAATGGAATATACTAAATCAGCAAATGCAAAAACCTTTTTGTCAGGCAATAAAACGCTTTTACAAGAATTGCTCTCAAAGTTTGAGAATGACGACATTGCTTTCACAAGTTCATTAATCACTCGTCTCCGTCCTTCTCCACATCGGCCACACATAACCACCAGAAACCATGAAGCCTTTTCAGACAATTTGTCTCTCCATTCATCAGGTCCTGCAGATTTGTCACTTGATATTGGAAGTAACGAATGTAAGACGTGATGAATTATCCCACCATGCCCTGAACCATCTGCTTGATTAGACCCTCGCAGTTGGCATAGTTCTGAATCCCGCCTCAATATTACCCCCACTGCATGTACATACATAAGCAGGATATCGCTGACTAACTTGAGAACGAATGTCACCTTTGCCAGAACAGCAGATCTTTCAGAATCAGAACCCAATTTTCTTGCCTCGTCAACCTTGGTTTTGCCTTTCACTTTGGAGGCAGGTTCATCCACCTCCATAGAAGTTGAGTCACTACCATAAACTTCCTCACTTGTTGGAGGGTATTTCAAAACTATGTCAAGAAGTTGATCAATTACTTGAGTGAGATTGACAGGAGTTTTTTTATGGCCTTTGGCACATTTAGCAGAACCATCATGTACCTTGTGCTCAGAAATCCGAACACATTCTTCAGTGGCAGATGCTTTTAATTTTTCCTTTTCCTTCTCTTTTTCCTTTGACAACACCACAAGAGTCCTCCCTCCTGATGATTCCAACTGACAAGCAGCAGCGGCGGCTTTCATAAACACCACAGGATCTCTAGAGATAACAGGTGCCATTGTTGTCAAAAATGCTCGTGGGTTGGTCCGTCCTGCATGCCTATTTCCAATCAAAGTTTGTCGAATTTCCAATTCCATAGCAGTTTGCAAAGTCTGAGGGTCTTCAATGAGATGCCGAACAATGGCAGAAGCAACAGTATCATACCCAGGAAAAAAGCAAGTCCTTGGAAGACTAAAAAGTGCAGCTAAGCCTCCATTTTCTAGAAACTGCAGAGCTAGAACATGAGTTTTTGTCAAGCGAGCACACAACTGTAGAACAGCCTGCATAATGACAGCCGGAACATGCTGCTTTATCAAGTCACAAGCAAGTTGCAGCACCTTATGACTCTGTTCAATAGTTAAATAACCTGTAGATTTCCCCAAAGTTGTATCCAGTGATGAGTCAATTTCCTTTTCAGAAACATCTGGAGCCAAACTTCCATCTGTATTTGGTGCAGCAACTGAAGAATCTGGCAAAGATCCTGCCCGAGTCCCTTCCACAACTTCAGAAGATATTCTGGGCCTGGACTGTAGCATATTATCCAGTACAAGCAGTAATGAACTAATACATTTTGGGACAAGAATCTCAGTAGCTGAGGCATTTTTGGCCTTAAAATTCATCAGGATATCAATTGTAACAGGTACAATACCATTGTCTGCAGCAATTCCTCTCACAGTTCCATCCTCAAAAACAAGTAATGCTAAAATATGTGATATCATACACAAAGCACTAGCATCCTTTGAAAAATCCAAAGGACACAGCTTCAATTGCTGAATAAGATAAGATGCCACCTTCGGACGGTCTTCTCCTTTGTTACGGTTGCAAAGGGTCACCAACAAATCAGTCAATGAGAATGCATTTGTATCAATACTCTGAAATAGCTTCACTGATGCAGCAAGTATATCATCAACTGGAGGAGCCTTCATTTGTGCTTCATCTGTCAGTAGATCTGTTGATTTATCAACATTATCAACTTTAGATCCTTCTGATGAGCTACCTAGTGAAAGAGCAAGTGCCCGAGCCAACTCATCATCCTCCTGAACAGGATCCTCAGCATGACTAAATAACCACTCCATGGCCAGTTCAACACTATTTGTTTCAACACGTCTAAGTGCCTCCTCTGCTCTTGCCCTTGAAAAACCCATTTCAACAATAGTTGCAATAGTACCCTCATCAGGTGGAGGCGGCATAAACCTCTGATTTGTGCTTCCTGCAACACCACTGCGATTTCTTTTGATATCACCAACACCAGAATATATATGTGTCACAACTGAAATAATAGAACCAACAAAACCCGTACTACAATTTGGAAACATTGGATGGTTCCAAACAGGTAATATTACATCCAAAACCTGAGACTGCAACATCCGCACAAATACTTCAGGATCCCTTGGAACAGGAAAGAGGCCAATTGATAACCCAACTGCAACTGGTTGAACTAATAGCTGAGCCTGGGAAGTGGAGGTTGAAGGTAAGAGTAAGGAGGAATTGACGAAATACTCCAGAAGACGACAATAGCTTTGTAATGTGTCAAGCAGCCATTTACTGTGAGATAACTTACTTCCTTCGCTAGCCTTATCATGATCAGAAGCAGGTGCTGCAAAAGGGTAAGGTAGAGTCCACAACAATTGACTTGTTGCTTCAAATGTAGTAAGCAGCTCCTTAAATGTTCCATGTACATAGAAATTGTTAACCATTGCTGTGTAACAGGTTCGACGCCTGCTGTCAAATGTAAGTGCTGCCATATCATCCACAATCTTTCCCAGATATCTACATTTCACAGACAGTGACATATCAAGTCCAGATGTAGAATACCCAGAAAAACTAAGAGCCTCAAGAAATATTTTAGCAAGGGCAGTTCCAAGGGTTTTTGAGGCTGAACTCAATGATCCAATATCAGCTCTCCGACGGTTTGGTGAGGTAAATCCCTTGACCAGGGCCGTGAAAAAGGAGCGAAATGTGGAAGCCAACTTGTTGAGAATCTCCAAAACAAGAACATCTGGACTTGTTTTCTTGACATCCTGTGATGACGTTTCCTGTAAATTAGCTGGAACTTCAGAATCAATGTTCAAAGCAGCATCCAGATGACGGATACCCCTCTGCAAGTGTTGTGCCAGATGCCGCCCGCGCTGATGCAATCCTTCACCTGATCGGAGCACTGAAAGATATTCACGCTCTGCACCTGAGAGGAATCGAGAACCATTTCGAACAGAAACTGGGTTCATGTATCTCACAACAGGAATATTTGCATCATCATCTATATCTCTTCCAGCAACATTGGAGGAAGATGACTCTGCTCTATCAACTTCTTGATCTGCACACCTCTTCTCATCCAATTTGGAATCATTACACAAAGAAATTTGCCAAATCACCTCCCGATATGTCTTTCCAATATCCTTCAGAACATCAGCATCTGCAGCACCAAATTCAGAGACAACAGATGTAGTCCCCTTCAACAAAAAAATAGAGAGAGACAATATACCCTCAAGGCTGGACAGATATCTGAGCATCTTCGTTTGGTTAGCAGATTCAACTGCTACAAGCTGAGTTCCTCCAGCTGAAACTAAAAGTTCATTTGTAGATCTGAGATGCTCTCTCAAAAATGAGCACACAGACCGAGCTAAAGAAGCAGAATGCTGTTGTGAGAAGTTTTTGAAGGCAATAGATATACTCTGACCAATTGATGCTGTAAGGGGCATCAACGGCAAGTTAAATAGCAGTAGAACAGCATCAATTCCCTTCCTCTCAATAAATATACGACATGTATCAGCGTTTTGAAGGATTGTTTCAAGAAGTCGAGCAGCATTGCCAACACAATCAGGAAGGAATGACTCAATATTCACCATTGAAGTATCAGAGGGAATCTCAGGGTTGTGCTCTGACCCATCCATCCTGGTTGATTCCCTATCGTCTGATGGAACTGGGCACCTTTCTTCAGCATCAGTTTCCATGGGAACAGGAGTAGAGCTGCAAAGAGGATCTGAGGATGAAGAAGCATCAATTCCAGACCCGATTTTAAATAGAGAATTCAAAATTTCAATAACCATATCCACTCCAAGACCTCGTAGGGAGGAAGCATGACGCATTAATTCATCTAGACCAGTAGACAACGACCCTGGTGTCTCACCAGCAAGAGCACGTAAATACACCTTAGATGTAAAGATTTTCACAAAACACCTCAAAGCATTACGATCTTTAACAGCCTGAAGACCATTATTGTTCAGGCACAAGGCATCCAAGCATTGAGGTATGCACATTATGGCTTCTGAAGAGCATAGGACACCATCCATAATAGCATCCAGAAAAGCAGCAGGAAGACCAGCAGCATCTAAGACAGGAAAACAGGTAGGATCTTTGTGAATTAGATCACTCATGACAGTTGCTGCCAGTGAAAACACACCACCACCAAAATCTTTTGCTCTTCTAAATATTATGCATAAGCATTGTGGCAATAAACTCTCCTCCGATCCATAGAAACGAGACGTATTACCAGGAGCATATGTTCCAAGTGATATAGCACGTAAGAGAGCTTTCATCAATAACCGCCGATGATAGGTAACCAAAGCTTCAGAATATAGAGGATGCATGGTATCCAGCTCAGAGGAAAAACCTGAAACTGCTTGCAGACTCCTACCTCCAAAATCAGGATCTTCACATTGTTGTTTCAATCCATTTTCCAAATGAGATACTTCTACCTTTAGTCGAGAAATGGTATCATCTAAACCACCCAACTCTCTGAAAAGTGTGGCAGCAGGATTACTGAAATCCATGAAAGTTTCTAGAATATGCACAGCAGTGCCAACCAAATGTAAGTGCTGGGGATCTGTATCCTTGAGGAGAGGCAGAAGAGTAGGGATAAATCCTGCCTCGCGCATGGCCGAGCAACCTGAGGATGATGAGACTAACACAGTGACAAGAGATAATAAAGCCTCTGCAAATACAACAGACCATTTTGATGCACCGCTAACAACAGAATCAATAGCTTTCTGCATAAGGCTAGATAAGATGCCACGATGCCCACCAGATGTGACAGCAGCCAAAACCGTTGGCTGGCGGGATCGATCTTGTGAGAGAGCCACCAATGATAGTAGACATAAAATCCGAATTTTTTCAGGTACAGCATCTTCGTAACTCAATAGCGAGACCAACTCATTAACAAACTCTGGCTCTGAGTTGAAAAATGAAACTAGATCATCAGCATCGCTGCTAGCTTGAACAAGAACAATGAAAGCATACAACCTTATGCATGTGTATTGCTGTCTAGAAGTTAAAGAACCAAATGCTCTTGCAAACCGCAATCTTGTCAGTAGAGAAAATCTTAAACTGGTAGGCACTAGGTACTCTGCAACTAACTTGTTCAAAAGCTCTAGGTCTGTTTCAGCACAGGCATTCACATTAGGTAAATGAATAATTTGTAGACCTTGGTTAGACTTTTCTTTCTCACAGCTATCATTTGATGAATCATCCAGCGCATAGAACTCAAAATGTAGGGTACAGCCTAATTCATAGGCAACAGGATCGCACCCATTTTGCACAGTACACGCAATCAACCCAAGCCCCTCTTCTTTTCCACCCCAGCCTTGGGCAAGAGAAAATAGCTTCGCATTCAGACCACTATCTCGAATGGAATATTTTCCAATAGTTTTCTTCAAAAAAGCTGCTAAAGTCTGCAGGCAAGCCTCTAAAACATCTGCATCGGTTGAAAAAAGAAGGAAAGAAAGATGCTGCTGCGACAACAAAAAAAAGGAAAGCCAAATTTAATGAAATGAAAATGGATACGAGAATACCTTTAAAGAGTAAACTTCACATCTTTATTAACCTTTAGATTACTATGTAAAAGTAGATAACAATCGGACAAGAATGCAACATGCTGAAGCACTCAATATATATATATGAAAAAGAATGTACCTCGTAAGAACTATAAAAATGTTTATTTGTGCAATTCTCCAAAATTGTTCTGATAACACGAAGAATCTGAAGAATAGCTTCTCTTGGGAAAGGAGGATCAGATTCCAAAAAGTTATCCTCAACCTGCAAATCTTTTCTTGGTTTTATGTGCTTCTCAAAATATGAATCAAAATGGTTGAAAAGATCAACCCAATGATGAAAATCGCCCTGCACCAAAGACGGACAGGTTGTGCAAATAAATTAGACCATTAATAAAACACTTGGAATCTTAGCATACAAGTTCACAAACTAACCTTATCAAATTCCCACACAAAACCTTTTAGAGGTTCTTCAATAATCTCAAGCGGCGTAGAAATAACACTACTGATAAAGGATTTGATTTTGGGAGGCTACAAACCACAATAGAACCAAAACAACGTAGTAAGAACTTTCATGCATAATAAGAAGGTCTACGAAAGAAACAAAACAGAAGTAAACATCATACACAAAACAATCTTAAAGGGGGTACTAAATGGCCTAGAAACATGAAAACATATTATCCAAAGTTCAGGAGTAAAAACACAGTTCCAACAATAAAATTTATGAACTTAAAAATGTGTATTGTTAGTTTTGGATTATGGGCATAATTTAGTTCAGAGGCATTCAGCTTGCTAAGGGAAGTAAAATAAAAGCACAGACAAAATTATGTATCCCAACTATCATTCTCCCATACTGAAATGTACCATCATTACGAAATTACCAAGTAAAACAATGAATGTGCTATACAGAGACTTCACTAAGTCAAAGAGGGGGACAATTACAACTTGAAAATGGTCAATAGAAAATAAAGTGCATGAAGTTTAAGCCCTCCCATTTGATATACACACATATATAGCTCATTACTTCTCAGTTATGACCAATCAAGGCAATAGCAAAGTTGTCCAGCAATGCAATTTCAGATGTCCAGTTATGTTTCTAATGTCTGGCACAACAGATATGAGTAGAAATAAAATATAGAAGAAACCCATACCAAGGAATTTACAATACTATTAGTCTATTACTCAATAACCAAACAAAGAGATAAGCAAAAAGGTACCAAATGAGGGAGATTACAATTCCCCCGTAATAATGACTAAATCTTCCCAGATCGGTAGCTACTACCAAACTCAATGATACAAACCCATAAACTATGTATAATTGTAATGCACCATATCATTACAAGTATTCCCAGTCCCTCATGATATTTTATCATAAAATTTCTACAAGGTGCAACTCCTTTGAAAGAAATTTCTGATAACCATACAGCACATTAAGTCAATAAAGTTACAAAACAATCCTGAAAGAAAATAGAGCACTGGACATAAACCAAAAAATGGTGTTTAACAACTTCGAATGTAAAATGGGTCTATGCCATAAAAATACGGTAAATTGTTAGCGTCAAAGAACCCAACATCGCTGCAATACACTATACAACCCTTTACACAACTTAATGTGAGTAAACCTATTATCACAATCTAACCTGAATAAGATTCAATCCCTTAATATGGTCTATTGGTCTATCAACATGACTCGACTGGTTAACACAACAAGAAAATACCTAAAATGATATATAAACTTCATAAGAAAAAAATAATTTTAGTGTTGCTAAAAGGAGCCAAGGCGCTCGACAAAGCGCTGAGGTGAGGCGACGCCAAAGCGCCTCTCCAACCTATAAGCGCTGAGACATGAGGAGGCGCTCAGTGTTGAGGCACTCGACTCGGTGCCTCATTGAAGAGGCTAGTGAATTTGCAATTTATCAAGAATGATTTAATTGAAAAAAAGGGAAGGTGCTTTTCATTAGATCTTAAATCTTAATTGAAAGAAAAAATTGAACATGGCAATTAAATCAATTAATTACTAACGTGCTAGAAGTTCAAGCAATGAAACTAGAGCATGCCTTAGGGAAGAAACGGAAGTGGATGTTGAAACATTAGATTGATAAGGATGAAGTTGAAATTGACAAATCTACTGATGGAAAAAGGAAAAAGTGGCTAGCTCAGATGGTGAAGAGGAAGAAGACACTAGCTCAGATGGTGAAGGAGATAATTATCTTAGTTTAGATGAAAATGAGTAGTGTTAGCTTTTGAAATACATGCTTAATTTTTATTTGAGAGCTTTATTCTATTTTGTGTTTTAACTT
>CAOJBI011927142.1:0-10501 GCA_948277035.1 Euphorbia corollata
CCCCCCCCCCCCCCCCCCCCTTGACCGACATGATTGGCTCGCCTGCTCACCACTCGTGGCTTGATGGAGGCGAGAAACAACCGGATCTACCGATTAGAGAACAAGTGGACGATGGAGAGGCTAAAATGGGTGAGATGGAATGTGGTATGATCTTAACAGAGGCGACCATGCCTCAGGTCATCGTTGGCCATGCTTCTGGACAAGATAAATCAGGTTACTCTTTTAAGGACTCTTTGCTCAACTCGAAGAATGGTGGAGACTGTGCAGATCGGGAAGAGGAGGTGCATCTCTCTAAGGAGGATGTGGTCGTGTCTAGGGACCATGGTATGACACAGATATCATTCTCGGATAGGATTCATAATGCGATGGCGGTGAACATGAAGTATATTACTTTTGTCAAACTTCTGGGTAGATCAGTGGGTTATAGGACCATTCAAGCCCAACTTTTGCGTCTGTGGAAACCTTCAGGGGTCTTCTCCATGATTGATGTTGGATTCGACTACTTTATGGTCAGATTTGGAGATGGTTTTGACTTCTATAAGGCAGCAATTGATGGTCCATGGATGATTTTTGGTTTGGACCCCTAAATTTGATCCATCAAAGTCGAAGGTGGATTCGATTACCGCCTGGATTAGAATCCCTAACCTTCCGCTTCACTACTATCTTCCTCGTATTATTGAAGCTGTTGCAGGGGTCATAAGGGATGTAGTTAAGGTTGATAAGAACACAATGGCTAGCTCAAGAGGGAGGTATGCGAGGGTGGCAGTGGTTTTAGATTTATCAAAACCTCTCAATTCTAAGATTGAAATTGATGGCAAACTTCAACCCATTGAGTATGAAGGGCTTCCGAATATATGCTTTCATTGTGGTTTATATGGCCATATTAAGGCTGATTGCCCGAAGGCAGTGAAGATTTGTAAGGAATGAGATGTGATAAACTCTAGAGATGCTCGTATGGGAAATGATAACATAGATAAGAGGGTTGATCACTGCTTTGGACCGTGGATGCAGGTTCCTCAGAAGGGACTGAGGAATGCCAAGTCAGGGCCTAGTGATAATGGCAACAAGTCGAATAAGATGGCTTCAAGAGCTGGCAATGGCTGGAGTGGTAACTCTCGTTTTCATATTCTTGATGAAGGGTTGGATGAAGTTATGGTAGAGGCTAGCGATGAGATTGATGAGACCCAAAAGGGGGAGATGAAAGATATTATAGTGAAAGGTGAGTCTACTGTGAATGGTGTAAAACCAATGTTATTAAAACCGGACCGGACCGACCGGTTCGATCGGAAAAACCGGGAACCGGAAGCTAGTCCGGTCCGATGTTTTTCTTTGTATTTTTCCCGGTTCGACCAATCGAACCGTACCGGATCGGCCGGTTCAACCAAAAAAACCGGGAATCGGAAATCCGACCGGTTCGACTTCCGATCCGGTTTTAATAACATTGTGTAAAACATATGGAGAACATTACTGGGAGGAATAAGGTTTGTGAATAGAGTAAAGCTCGGATGCCTTTGCGTGAATTCTCTGCTGCTGTCCCAAGTTCTAATATAGGCAACCATACGACTGTATCTTTAGCTCCCATATTTAATCTCCACCACATGAAAGAAAATGTTCCTACTAACCTGAGTATTTCATCGAATTCTAATGGGATTGTTAAAGCAGGACCAGATAAGAAACGGAAGGATAAGCTTGGGATTGGACTGCACAATAACTTCAAATTCCTGAAGACTAAGAAGAAAAATCTGAAGGTTGATTTGCTTGAGGATGCTCAGTCTAGTCTTGGTAAGCTTGCAGTCACCGTTTCTGAGAAATTGAATAGCCACAGCCATGATATTATAGACCTAGATGACGCCCCTGTAACGGGAACTGAAGGCAGTCATGCTACTTAAGTTAGTATTTTTTAGGTTCATTTTCTTTCTTTTTATGTTAATGAAGATCTTGATTTGGAATATTCAGGGTGCTATCGGAATTAGCTCCAAATGTATCTTGAAGAATTTGATTGCTAGACATAATCCTAAAATTGTTGTGTTGGTTGAGCCTAGAACGAGTGGTAATATTGCCGATAGAATTATTCGTGAATTGTGATTTGATTTTTCTCATAGAGTAGAGGCGGTGGGATTTTTTGGAGGTATTTAGGTTCTTTGGAGATGTGAGATTAAGATTGATATTATAGAAAATAACTGGCAGTTCATTCATATGCATATTTGGAGAGGGGGACAAGATATTGGTCTTTTTACCGTTGTTTACGACAACCCTCATTCGGGTGGTAGAAAGTTGCTGTGGAGGAATTTAAATAGAATTGCCGAATGCACGGATAGGGAGTGGTTGCTAGCAGGTGATTTCAATGCATTTAAAAAAAGACTGAACAAAGAGGAGGGAGATCCAATAGACGTAGAGCGAGTAGAGATTTCTCTAATTTTGTACATGACTCTGCGCTTGTGGACTTGGGTTTTTCGGGATCGAAGTTCACTTGGAAAAGAGGGCTATTATTTGAGAGACTCGATCGGGCGCTATGTAATTCACATTGGGTTTCCAGTTATGGGGATACGGCTGTCCTTCACTTGGCTCGAATAGGTTCAGATCATTGTCCTCTTCTCATTTCCCTTGGTAGTGATATTTCAATTCCCAGTGGTATTAAACCGTTTATGTTTTTTTAGTGCTGGCTGTCTCATGGATCCTTCATTGATATTGTTCTTCATGCATGGGACAAGTAAGGGTAAGTGGTTAACAATATTAGAGAGCTTGCAGTGATCCTTCAAGATTGGAACAAAAATGTTTTTGGTAATATCTTTTATCGAAAGCAAAATCTTATCAATCGCATCACTGGCATTCAGCGAAAAATGGAGGTCTATCACTCTGAATATATTTTTCAACTTGAAAAGGACCTTCTTCTTGAGTTGGAAACGGTCCTTTTACAATAGGATAGTTATTGGAAACAGAAAGCTAGAAAGGACTGGTTCGTTAATGGGGATAAGAACACCAAATTTTTCCATCATTCAGTGATTAAGAGACGGAGAAGGAATCGAATAGCGAGTATCCACCTACAGGATGGTACTTGGTGCATTGATGAGTCACGAATTAAGGATGAGGCACTTGTTTTCTATGAGAATCTTTACAAGGCTAAAACGGGGGAGAGAAGAAACCAGTTGATGTTTCATAACCAGCTAAGGCACGTTGATTCTTCCTTTTCGTGCTTGGACGAAGATAGTATAAACTTGCTGAGTATGGATATTACAAACGATGAAATAAAAAAAGCCATCTTTGAGATGAAGCCTTGGAATGAACCAGAACACGACGGCTTTCAGGCGGGTTTTTATAAAAAATTCTAGGGTTCTATTAGGATACAGATATGTGAGTACGTCCGGTTCATTTTTCGAGATTGAGATATGGATGAGTTTGTTAACCACACCCTCCTGGTTCTTATTCCAAAAAAAGATGATCCTCAGTTTTTCACAAAGTTCATACCCATTAGCTTATGTACAGTCTTGTATAAAATTATCACCAAAGTGATTGCGAATAGATTAAAGCCTATTATGTCTTTGGTGGTAAGCCATAATCAGTCAAGCTTTGTTCCCGGAATACATATTACTGATAATATTTTGATTGCCCAGGAATTAGTTCATTCTATACACTGTAAGAAAAGGAGTATTAATTGGATTGCCCTTAAGATTGATCTCGAGAAAGCCTATGATAGATTGCGTTGGGACTTCATTGAATCCACTCTTAATGTCGTTGGGATTCCTGGAGCTTTGATTCGTGTTATTATGAAGTGTGTCTCAGGTTGTTCAATGTAAATTATGTGGAATGGATCGCTCTCAAGGTCATTTAGACCATCTCGTGGTATCCGCCAAGGTGACCCAATGTCCTCTTATATTTTTGTTCTGTGTATGGAGAGACTAGGTCATCTCATCTCTGACAAAGTGGGTGAAAATCTTTGAAAGCCGATTTATTTGAGCCGAAGAGGCCCGGGTCTTTCTCACCTATTTTTCACTAACAATCTGCTCCTATTCGCTAATGCTACTATTGGCCAAGCTTCATGTATTCATCAAGTGTTGACTGATTTCTGCGAGATGTCGGGATCCAAAGTCAATCCTCTTAAGTTAAGCATTCTCTTCTCTTCTAATACACCTAGACAATTATGCTCACAGATTGCAGCTTTTACGAGTTTCACAACTACTCAGTCACTTGGTACTTATTTAGGTGTGTCGATGATTGGAGGCCGTAAGAAGTGCGGGTTTTATGATCCTCTCTTGGATAAAATTCGTAACCGGCTAAGCGGATTTAATACAAAATCATTTTCCCTTGCTGGACGATTAACCCTTGTAAAGTCAGTTTTGTGTGCTATTCCATATTATACTATGCAGTCTAGTAGGCTCCCTGCCACGGTTTGTGGTAAGATTGAGGGTTTGATCAGGAGATTTCTTTGGGGGGCTGTGGACGGTTCTCGGAAAATCCATTTGGTGAATTGGGAAGAAGTTTGTAACCCGTTATATGAGGGTGGATTGGCCATTCGGAAACCGGCAATTATGAATACAACTTTCCTCATGAAAGTAGGGTTCAATTTGATTTCGAATCCTCATTCCCTTTGGGCAAGGATCCTTCTTAGTAAGTATAAGTGTCAGAATTTTAATTTGGCTGAAGTCCATTCAAACCAGAATGTTTCAAGTTTCTAGAGGGTTGTTGTGCAAGTAAAGGATGATGTTGTCCTAGGATTGATGTGGGGTGTGATTAAAGGAGATAAAGTAAGATTTTGGGGTGATGCCTGGGTCGGGGATTTGGGTCCTCTCTGCAACCTCGCTACTGCCCCTATTTCGAATGATCAATTGCAGCTCATGGTAAGGGATATGGTTCTTCAAAATGGTGAGTGAAATTTGAATCTTTTTAGCCATTTACTTCCTCATTCCTATCTCCTCCTAATTGTTTCCATTCGTATTCATCTACAAGTGGCTGAGGTTGATCACTGCTTTTGGATTGAGAATTCAAATGGTAGGTTCTCGGCAAGTTCGGTCTATAAAATGACTTGTGAAATTAGTGATTTTGTTAATACTGGAATTTGGAAGGGTATTTGGAGCTGGAAAGGCCCTAAAAGGATAAAAACGTTCTTATGGTTGTGTTTTAAAGGAAAACTCTTAACTAATGTAGAGCGTAGAAAGAGACATTTAACAGAGCTCTCAGCTTGTAATAGATGCCTCATGGCAGAGGAGAGCACTGCTCATGTTCTTCGGGACTGCTCATTTGCATGAGCAGTGTGGACTAAGCTGATTGCAGGTCTTTCTTTGGATATTTTTTCCAATGAACTGTTGTGGATTGGTTATGTACAAATCTGTGGTTGCAAGGGGCTTTTGGATGTTCTAATTGGGGCCTTACCTTTGGAATTACTTGTTGGTATCTTTGGAAGTGTAGAAATGATCTCCTTTTTGGTAGTGGACAACAAGACGTGGATCAAGTGGTGATTAGAATTGTTAACTTTACTTCCACAAGTTTGAGTTGTCTTTGTGTTGACTCAAATATTTATTTGCGGATGGACAGAATTTGGTTGGATATTGGTTGGCAGTGCCCACAGGTAAATTGGATTAAGCTTAACTCTAATGGTTCAATGCGAGGAAGGGACTTTAGAGCTTCAGCATGAGGAGTTTTGCACGATTCCAATGGAAAATGGCTGGTCTGTTATGCTCGTAATGTTGGTTCTTGTTCAATTACCCGTGCTGAGCTATGGGGTGTCTTCGATGGGCTTCGACTTACTTGGAAGAGGGGATTTAGGCGAGTAGTGGTTGAAGTTGACAGCAAGTGTGTTGCTGATTTACTGCAGAAACAATTTGTCGAGGCAAATGATTATATGGGTCTGATTATTAGAATCAAGGAGCTTGTTTGTAGAGATTGGAATGTCTCTGTGCAACATACATATAGGGAGAGAAACAGAGTGGCTGATTTTCTTGCGAATTATGCCGCCTCTTTGCCTCTAGGCAGCCATGTTTTCGATGACCCAGTGTCTGGCTCCTTATATGTGCTTCTTCAAGACCTGGCAGGAGTTTCTTTTCCTCGCCTAGGCGTTGCCTAGCTGTGAGCAGACGACGTTTCACACCCGCGCGGTCGCAGCGAGGCACCGACCATCTTTGACATGGCGTGGGGTTTTCGAAAATGTTGTTTGGAAAATGATGATGTGTAAAACAAGTTTAATATAAAATAAGTTTTAAAAGACCCGAGACCTGGATCTCTAGTCTTAATATAAGGAGTCGCCACCCGGATCAGCTCATCCGGGAAATTTTCTGTACAACCTAAATCACGGGGTGTTCGAGACAATACCTTAGTACAGAGATTCAGGTTCGGGATGAGTTATCTATTTCGTCATTAAATGAGTTATATTACATCGGTTTGAAAACCACCTTTATGATATTCCAATTCCATCTATTGTATTTTCGGTTTATATGTTATTTAACGCGCATGCAGAAAGCGATAAATAAATAAAGTGCAAAAATATAAACACGTAGGAAAATAAATGTGCCTATTCTACGAGGATTAATTACATCATGAGATTGGGGAATTACAATCGCCTATTATACAAGATATCTAACAAATATTATAATCGTCTATTATACATCGATATCTAACAAATATTACATTTTATTTGAAATTAAATGCAATACCCGAAGAAAAATAAATACTAACATACATCTAACATAAGCTACCTGCATCCACAAAGGTTAGCACAGAGGAATAAATCACAACACAAATATGTGCAAAAGCACCAAGTATGCTCGATTTTGACAATTCTGGCGAGACCCGTATGGTCTATTAAAAAACGATAAAAACTTTATCGGCTTATATTTATAAAAATTGTTCATTTTTATATACACATATGTTAGCCATTTTTATTTTAGTGAAAATTCCACATGCGAGTTTCATTTGGTTGGTTATCCGGAAACCGGGTTCCCTTCGTGTAGGTTCCTATTGACAACTTCATGATATATATGGAAAATAATTAAATCTAGGTCTGAATATAAATTAATAGGGTTGCCATCATAATCCGATCGAGAAGAAAGTCGTTAAAGTCGGTAAAATGAGATCCCGATGAAGGGAAACCAACTTTAACCACTTGAATCGATTCTTGAATGGATTTTAGGTCCCGAAAAGACTTAATTCTAAGTTCCATGTCACTTAAAATCTCAAATTTGAAGTTTGAATGGTCACCTCTCGAACGATTGGATACAAAACGAAGCAAAAAGGCGATTCGGGGCTGCTGGAAGTGTCATGTCATTAACGATATCAGCCATGTCGTTAACGACATGGCAGATGCAGTGTGCCCAAATTTCGTTAAAACTCAAATAAAGTCAAATAAACACTATCGAGATGCGTAAATACATAGAACAAGACTCTAGGAACTCAGAGGCTTACCCCGGAGTCGTAGATCCGCTTCTTCGAGACCCCCGAAACCTTCCGGAAAGCTCTCCTCGTCCCTTTCGGTAGTTGTGGTCGATTGATGAAATCTTTATCAAGGAACAATGATATGATCCCAAAATGTGTATACAAGTTCCAGAAGATGTAATAACCCTCTAGATATGTTAAAATGGTGTTTATAATAGCTAAACCTCAAGATTTTCTTAACTATTCTCTAAACCTCAAGTTTGCTTAAGTGAGAAGTTAAACCTTAAGATTACTTAGTTTATGATTATAACAGCTCAAGAACATACCTTTGTGAAGAACTTAAGCTAAATGACTCTGAATCCTCAAGTTTTTCATGCTTGAAGATAGTGTAGATGACTATGGAACTTATGAACTCAATAATCTTCAACCTAAGTGTTCCTTCCTCTCTCAAACCTCAAGTTGTAGAACTTAGCTCTATTCTCTCTGCTAATTTTCGTCCCCCCCATTATGGCTGAAACTTTGACTATATGGATCTTCCTTCAATCCAAAAGTCCAATGATTCCTCCACTCAACCTACCTTTCCACCAAAAAACTCACTCATCTCCACTCATCAAGGGCATTAACTCCTGTCTAAATAAGTGGAGGGCTGAAAATAATAGGCCATTGTCGGATTGTTGGATTCTTTTCATAAAATAATGAAAATTTATCAACATGTGGAGGCTGACAAATGTGATGTCGTTAACGACATTGGTGATGTCGTTAATGACATCACACGATGTCGGTAACGACATCGACATTCTAAACGGGTTTGGGCCAGACTTTTGGGCCCTTGGTCGAGACTTGGGCTATCCTATGGGTTTTAAGCCTAATCTATAGTTGATTTGAGCTGAAAATATGGTAACCGAAGTTCGGAATGAACGTAGAAAGCTTTCTCCGGACGAACTCGGGGTTCTGTCAAAAATGAAATACTAATGAAGGAAGTAATTTATGCCTTCATCATTGTTCTTGTGAGGGGGAGTCAAAATCCCGTGCTTACACTAGCTTTCTGTTTGCTTCCCTTTCTATCAAAAAAAAAAAAAAAATACTTAGAATTATTGTTGATGCCTAAATACAAAGCATCGTACGTCAAACAATATTAGATTTGGATCTTATAATTATATCGACTACTGTAAATTATTCCTTGAGTTTTAAATGTGGAAGTCCGGAATTGATTTTACACTAAAATCTAAATGAAAAATTAAAATCAATAATTTAATATTAAACGAAATTATTTCATAACATACATTAGGATATTATATATATATAGAGAGAGAGAGATTTTAAAAATAATTAAATCCAGAATCCAAAATTTCTCAAAATATATTAATTGAGGTGTGTAAATTGGAATATCTAAATTCAATTGCTACTAGTAAAATCCCGTCAGACTATCACAAGTGCTAAGCTTACACATTTTGACCAGAAACTTTGACCATTTGTATTTAATTCTTGGACCGAGAATTTATTCATCTTTCAAATAAAAGAAAATAAATACTTTTTTTCCGGACATACAACGAATAATTTACCAATATGATAACCTGGATAAATTGGAAATAAAAGCACTTGTTTTTCAGCAAAACAAACAGGGCATTTGTGTTTTGAAAATAAAAAATAAATGTTATAACTTATATTTTTTAATTTCAATTAAAGATTTCGAAGATTCAAAAACATAAGCGTACTTGCATACATCATGATATTAGTTAATATTGTATTTCTGAAACGATATTGTTGAACAGAGATAGATTTGTGATATTTACTATGAAATATCAATATATAACTTTTCAAAAGGCTGATGTATTCTAACTCTGTTGAAAATCAAAATTGAAATATGGAGCAACATATTCATGATTGAAGAAGACGATGGTGTAATAGGATATATATATGTTATGGAACTCAATATATTTATAAATAAATTATGGTTTAATGCATCATTTACTTTCAAACTTGTTTCATAAAAGCTTGATGGCCCCTAAATTTTCAAAAGTTACAAATATTCCTTAACTTGTCTAAAATGCATTAGAGCATCTTTAGTAGTTAGTCTATTTATTTATGTTTCTAAACACATAGGCATAAATAGACATTTAATTAAAAAAACACTCTACACTAGATTGTCCATTTATCTCCCCCAAAATGACGTGGCATTTCAAATATTGAAAATAGTCTATTTGATCTTCCACATCTAGACTATGAAATAGACTAATGACTCATCAAATTAATATTATTTTAATAGATTGAAATAGGTATTTTAATATGTTTTTTTATTATTATCTAATTTTGTAAAATAATACAATTCTAAGTGAAATAGACAATCTAGTGTAAATTATCTTTTAAAAAATATTGTCTATTTTAAAATTATTGCCATGTCAATTTTGTGTTAGTCCATTCCACATGCCACATCATGTAGAATAGACTAACTACTAAAGATGCTCTTAGTTTGTCCCATCATTACCACGTGTTAGTTTTTTACTGGTTTAACTTTTTAAATTTGCACATTTTCAAATTTTGCTTTCTCAGACCAAAACTTAACGCGTAACATTTACGAGTCAAATGCACTTTTTGCAAGTTCACAATTATTTAAAATGTTTGGAAATCACATATAACATCAAACTTTTTGGTACAAGAGATTGTTGAAATTATTAACCATAAAATATTATTAAAATGACATATACTAATATTAGCACACTCAAATATGGATTCATGTAATAATAAGATCCAAGGAAAATTGTCAAATTTGTTCATCTTTTGTAAACTATTTACAAAAATATCATGGCAACAAGTGTTATAACAAAAATGACATATTCAAATTTTATATTTACATATATACTTTCTATTATAAAACATATTATAAACTTGTTTTTTTTAATTTACATGCCTTATTTTACATTTATCTCTTGAACCGTTCATTTTTTTAACATACCGTTTTAGACTTTTTTGTTCGTCTCATTTTTATCTTCGAAACACAATCCATTGTGATGTTTCGCATATATAGAAGTCTATTAGAACTCTAATAGATGTCTATTAGAAGCCATAAAAATAGTTAGAAATTTGTTCGATCTTTGTTAGATGTCTATTAGAAGTCATTTTTCAAACGAAATACATGTAT
>CAOJBI011927438.1:0-11838 GCA_948277035.1 Euphorbia corollata
GAATGAATTGACATGGATTTTTGGGACTCTTGAGATTTTTGTAGATTACGAAACCTAGCTAGGAAGTTCGGTTCCAATTGACCTTGCTGACCAGCTGTAATTCGACAAAGGTAATAATTTTCGTCATCGGGTTGGAACGGACCGTGCTAACACGCGCCATCATAGTTCAATTTAATCCAACCAGTTGCCAGTAAACTCCACCCAATCAAAATCTAGTCCCGACCAAGCCCTGGACTAGCAACCCTCTTCACTTCCTTCAACCAGGCTGTCATCATTCCCAACGTTTGAGAAGCCAACCAAGTTGCATTGCCCTCCTCTCATTCTAAATCATTTCGCATTTTCCAACAAAACCAACACATAATACCAAATAATAACCCCCATTTCTCATTGTCAAATTTATTATTAACCCAAAGGTTGCAGCAAAACCATTGCAGCAAATTCCCAAAAATAAAGCTTCGAAAATTCGAACACAAATGCCTCCTAAATCTAAGTTAGTAAGCAAGCACTTGTATAAGCAGAGCTAAAGGAAAATCTTAATACGTTAAGGCCCTTTCCACTTCTAAGAAACCTTGCAATCATCAATCGAGCCAGAGCTGACATCCTCGTCCAACTACTTGTAAGCAGAATTTAAAGCAAATTTTCCAAACCTATCATGTACTAAAAGCAGGCATCCCTATTGTTACCGTTCGTGTTGATGCAACACGTTGCAATTTGATAAAGGCTCGATACAAGGAGTTTTCTGTCAAACCGCTATCAATCCCAACTATCGCCATCCTTCAACTTTTCACTCACCCTAACATCAAAAATCTGCCTCTAGAATAGGAAAAAAATCAAGGAGCCAAAGTGGCCTCATGTCGCTAGCCCAAGCATCTGCACGTCATCCCCTTCAACGCATACCAAGAAATCCCCAAGAGAATGTCATCCATGGACCAGGCATCTCCAGATAATTGATAATAGCATTGGAAAAATTACTGCAATGATATTTATTCAAAATAACTCTCGCCCAGAGAGAGTCACAATTCGAAATAAGGGAGAAGCCCAATTTCATGAGGAAAGTCGTATTCATCAACCTCTACTTTTTATTCCAAGGCCCCCGTCATACAACGGCTTACACACTTCATTCCAATTAACAAGGTAAATTTTCTTCGCATCGTCAATACTGCCCCGTAAGAAACCGTAAATTAAACATTCAATATGACAACAAATTAACTGAAGGAGCCTCGCCACTTGCATGGTATAATAATGAATAGAGTACATTATAGATTTCACTATAATTAACTTCTCGATCAATGAAAGAGACCTCGCATTATAGCCATTAAGTCGAGCCTCCACCTTCTCAATAGTAAGAGCTAATTTACAGCAATCCAATCGCTCATTAAAATAGGAAATCTACAAATACATACCTAAAAAGGAAATGACTTTGAAGCCCATAAGATCAAAAATATCATTCCCAATTTACCGAGGAGTATTTATTGAAAAACAACACTAGAATTTCCTTCACTGACCTTCCCCCGGATAAAGCACAAAAGTAATTAATGACAACCTTCACAATTTTAGCTTACTCCTTACTAGCTTTCGCATAAAAAAGGTCATCCGCAAAAAGATAGTGGGTCAACAAGGGGCCATCGAGGCCTAAAGAGACGGGTAGCCACGACTTTCTCATTACGACTTGACTAATCTCATGCGCAAGTCTCTCCATGCACAAAACAAGGATGCACGGAGACATCGGGTTGCCTTACCTGGCTCCTTTTGAAGGAAAAAATGCTTTTGTAACTTCTCCATTCCACAAGACTTGCATACTGCAGCAACAAGTAATACACCTCATGATAGTTTTCCTCAGCTTCTCTGGAATACCAACGTCTACCAAGGTTTCATCAATAAAGTCGTAACTCAACCTGTGGTAAACCTTTTCAAGGTTAATCTTCATGGTCATCCACAACTTACGGCCTTTTTTAACCTTCAAGAGTGCTTCCCGAGCAATGAGAATGTTATCCGTAATATGTCTCCCCGGTACAAAGCTAGGATTGTTTGGAAGGATCAAGTTCATAATATCAATGAACTTCGTAATTCCTTTGTAAATAACAGTGCACAAGCTTATAAGCCTGAAATCCGAGAAAGATTGATGGTTTTCTTTCTTCGAAATCATCACAATAAGAGTTATGTTCATCCATTTTGCCACCACCTCACGTTCAAAGATTCTTCGAATATAAAAGCATACATGCACAAAACAAGCTTATCACTCCAAAAACATTGGTAAAAGCCCGCGTAGAAGCCATCACGCCCCGGGGCCTTCCATTGCTACATTTAAAAGAGCATCACGAATCTCCTCATCCGAAATAGCCAAATCCAGCCTTGTGCTCTCCACTCAGCTTCAGGAACCAACCACTTAAGTTAGGGGTGAGAAATATTTAACTCGGTTCAAAACCGAACCGATCCGATCCAAACCCAAAAGGAGGAAATATAAAAATTGAAAACTAAATCGGATTTATTAGGTTTAAACTGAAGTTATTATTTTTATTTTAAATTTGATTTTTTTTCATATATTAATTTTTTTATATATATATAAAAAATGATTAAAAATTCAAAATAATTAATTCTTACATATGTAAATTTATTGCTAATTTGAAAAAAAAATTAATTTTTAAGTATCAAGTATAAATTGAATATGAAAATAATTAATAAATTAATATAAAGTTAAATAAATATTAATTTTTTCGGTAACTAAGACCGAATGAATGACATAAATATATAAAACCGAATAACCTTGATTTGGTCCGGTTCGGTTTTTTTGGTTCGGGTTGACCATTGGCCTCAAAATCAAGCACATCATTTTCACTATCTGTTCCGCGGTGTAGGATTCCCTGTAGAAATTGATTGCAACCCCCTTGAGTCTTCCCTCACCTGTACACCATAAATTATTCAGAGCTATACCAATTATTCTATTCTTCCTCATTCGCGAAGTAATCAAATTGCGGGAAAAAAAAAACAG
This sequence comes from Euphorbia corollata, assembly GCA_948277035.1. NCBI lineage: Eukaryota > Viridiplantae > Streptophyta > Magnoliopsida > Malpighiales > Euphorbiaceae > Euphorbia > Euphorbia corollata. The sequence continues at coordinate 2,990 of CAOJBI011927438.1, forward strand.
GCATTTTTGTAAAGCATCCAATCCTTTCTCGCTTTTTATGCCATAAGCTTGGAGTAGGATAACTTCATACACCGCAATCAAACACCTCTAGCTGCACTAACCTTTTAAACCATCTGCTTTCTGTAGAACATTGAACACCCACAATTTATTTTGAAGGCATGCAATATAAGAGCCCGAATAACCCAAATCTGAATTGTTTATCATCCCAGTTTAAATAAATTTTCTTAATAATAATTGATTCAATAAAAGTAGTGGCCTTGACCAATTCCTTTGGGATTTTGTTTTCGGTAAATAAATAATATATGGAAATAAAGAAATATATTGGATCATTAGAGTATTATGTGAAAGAATTTGTACTCCACCTCTCGTTAAATAGTTGATGCATCAACCAAAAAAGTCATTAGAGTTTGTTATATATGGAAAGCCTATGTCCAATTTTTAGTTGAGATAACGGTCATGTTTCATCAAGAAAATTAATCACAGGACACTTCAAAATGAAACAAATTTGAATCAAAGCTAGTGGAGACGTAGCATCAATCACACTTCAATAACGATCCAAGATATTGGTAGAAACTAAGGTGGTGAGACCAAGAGGGGAACTTGCTATTTCATATTTCCCAATGTGACTTTTCCTCTCAAATTTTCATCAAGAAAATTAGAACCACAGGATACTTCGATGAAACATATCAATTAAAGTCAGGTTGTATATGTGTTATACTTTCAATTTCATTGGTAACAGACAAGTATAGCTCTCAAACTGAGAAAAGAGACGATTCTTTCAGAGTGGAGAAGAATACTTTGGGTCAGAAAGTTACAGTTCATTCTATTACAGGAGGATAGTTTGTTTTGCTATTTTCGTATACGGGGACAACTGTCCATTTAGGTTTATTACAATCCTTGCATAAATTTACCCATTTTGTGAGGAATGAGAGCAGTTCAGTTCTCTGCCCAACTGATTGAAAATTAAAAGGAAGGAGAGATATTTCGTAAAGATCAGCAACAACGAAGAATTGCCACAGTTCCACTGAGAAAATCAAGAGCAAGACTTGTTTCTCACCTTTATCAGACCGGGAATCTCGCAAAATTGCAGCTCAAACAGTTGCCGACCACAACCATCTGATGAGAAGTTTGAGAAAGAAAATGAAGGATCCAAACACATGGTTGTAGGGCCTAAAGCAATAGAAGAGTCTGCTACTGAATTGAGATTCAAAGAGCAACGGAGCAACATGAAGTTGACCAAAGAAAGAAAGAAAGAATTGCAGAAAATGAAAGGTTTTCACTTTAAGAAGAAATTGGAAGCAGAGAAGCACGAAGAATGGTAAGTATAAATGTTGCTTTAAGAAATGTCTAGTTTTCTACTTGTTTACAAGGCCAAAAAAAGACGATTCCCACAACCTGAATGAATATTTATCAGCAGCTTTCTTCCATAAGGAATTTGTTTCAATATCATTTGGCCAATGGATTATTGTTACAAATTCTGACAAGTATCACGGGATACTTGATGATAAAGCTTTAAGAAAACAAAAGTTAAATTAGAACTCTAACTACCCAAGATGCCAGCATATACCAACGATGTGAGATCAAGTGGGAAGGAAATCTTCAATCAAACAATAAGAGCACTGCAAACTTATGATAGAGCAAATAATGTATCGCAACATAAAACCCACCTAGCATAGTCACTCATCTTTCTTCAAGAAAATTAGAATCATGGGCTATTTCAAAACGAAACAAAGCTTTTAGAGACGAGCTATAATTAATTTGAAAAATAAAACTAAAAATAAATCACCACTCCCATCACCCAAGATGCTAATGACAAGGTGAGATCGAGTGAGAAGGAATTTTTCCATAAAATAGAATGACAGTAAACCCACGATAGAGCACATAATGTAGAGCAACATAAAACACACGTAGCATGATACGGAAAACAAAACAAATCTTTTATGGTCGGGTTCCCCACTTCCCCTTGTATTAAATCACGTTACGAAAGCCAAGTTCTAATTGAGTTTCTAAGATTCAGTAGAAGTTTCATAGAAAGAGATTCAGTAGAAGTAATCCTCATCTTTCATCAAGAAAATTAGAATCAATGGATACTTTCAACTGAATTTTATCTTTCATATAATAGCTGCATAAGAATTACACCATGATACCGAAAGCCGAGTTCCGAGTTTAAGTAGAAGTTACCCCTCATCTTTCACATACAGAAAATCAGAAATCATGAGATATTTCAAAATGAAACATATCTTTGAGAGTCTTAACAGCGTATTGATTATATTTTGTTAGGGAAACTCGAGTTCCAAGTTTAGTTGAAGCAATCCTCATCTTTCATCAAGAAAATTAGGATCAAGAGATACTTCAAACTAAAACATATCTTATAGAGTGCGGCTGTAATTGCCACAGCAGCCAGTTTTCTAAATACTAACTAGCTCTTCCTATCCGTCATTTTGACTTGGCATGACCATTTTTCAGAATTTTGACTAAGATATCCATCCAAAATAAATTTTCAATGAGAAATTCTAACTTACCAATGGAATCTTCTATCCTAAATTCATTTTATGTTGAGTGACTTCACATGATCCCATGCCTACATCTATCCTAAATTCATTTTATGTTGAGTGACCTCACATGATCCCATGCCTACATCAGTGAGCCAATTCTTAAGAAAAATTCAAAACTATAAGGCCTATATGTTCAATTTTAGTCCAATCTGTAACTTATGCAATGGTAAGAATTAAACATACACTAATTGAACATTGACAAACTTACAGGATGACAAGGATCTACAAGCATGGGAAAAGTCCTCTCACTATGAGCGACTGCTGCCTGCCATGACAGAAGGGAATACTGATGATGTGCTCCAATATCAAGTATGATTTAGGCACAATATATGGGATTATGGTCTACTACATGAGTCAGTGATGAAAGGTTAATCAAATGCTACATGAGTCCGTTGCTGTTCTCTCTGATGCAAAATCATATGTCAAACTATGATAAATAAGGAACCAAAAAAGGATACTTACAAATAATGCACAGAACAATGCAACGGTTATGCTTGCAAGATATAGAGCTGTTGCATATACAAATAAGATCGAGCATCATAGTAACTTGACGCTTTGGGCCGATGAAAAATGTTGTGTTGCGCTGCCATAGAAAAGACTCCAACTCGCTTATAAGAAAATTACAATCAGCCAAAGTATACTACAAGACTGAGGAAAACAGCTTTGAAATCAATCGCAATTGTAGCTTTGACTGTTAGAGAAATCATAGGCATAATTGTAGTAAACATATTTATTTTGTTTCCTTTTTTGTATATTGTAATCTCTATAAATACCTAGCTTTTACATCAATGATATACAAGAAACAATTCACTATGTAGTCAAATAATATTTGACAGGAGCCAAATAAATAAATATGGAAGTGTAAGATAGTTGAAGCAAACGTTTTATTAACAATTGGATCAGTAAAACAGAATTACCTCGGCACAAATTTACCCAACAGTTGAAATGATTTCAACAGGGTACAACCCTCGTAAGGTCTCTGCACCCAGAAGAATTGCATCACACCCTGAAGCACCAGAAGGGTATACTTACTAAAGGGTCATCCAGCAAATATAATGTAATAAAACAGCCAGTGTAAAGGTTATCCAATAGAAACAATAGATCAATAATCGACGATTTTTTTGACAATACGGACTCATAATCATGCACTAAAGCATTTTACCATCCAACAATAAGTTAGCAACATCAATTGCTTCAGAATGTAGGTCTGAAATTGTAAGTCAGTCATACACTTTCCTGCCATGTTGCACTTGTAAATAGCAGCGTTTTGAAATAAAAACATCTTCAAAATCAACATGAAAAAATCTTTTAGATAGTTTATATTCGTCCCTTTTTTCACATTTTCATCAAATATCAAACAAAAGAAGTTCCATTTCCAGTAAGAAGGTACTGACCAATAAAAATAGTGTCTCCCTTCTTCACTGCCTACAAAAAACATATGGTGATCACATACCAGTCATGACGATAGGTGGTTGATGATAAAACACTTATATCATTATAATCAGAAATATCACCCATGAGTGGTTATTTCAAACATAATATACTGTAATTTAAATTATAGAATGAACAATGTTTATCATTGTTCAAAGGTTCGAAAATTCTTTGAAATCTTATAAACCAATTTCTGATTCAGCAATTCATACCAGTGACTTAACCAGAAGCAGTTGTTTATTTATATGTTAATGTGTGCACGGGCTCTAAAACATACATGTCAAGAAACTTCAGATAAATGCTGAACAAATTGTTGAGACATTTGAATCTGAAGAATGTACAGGATGAACCAAAATGAATCCATATGACGTGTACAAAGACAAAGCCTAAACCTTTGATAACCCGGTAATGTTTATTGGTAGCAAATTTGAAGAGACAATAGATGTACCTCCATGAAGGGAAATATTGTATTGACAACATGCAAGAATTAAAATGATGGATCACCTTTCAAGCTTCCAGCGTCATTAATAGGACAGAAATTTTTTAGCCTTTTTGAAAGATCATTAATAACAATTTGCTTCGTTACTTTCACTTGGATTGTTTCGGATTAAACCAACGTTTCCTGCTCATTTTCTTTCACCAGCAAATAGTTCGTACTTTGTAGAGCTAAAACTGCTCGAAAGAAAAACACTAAAAGTTTGCACCATTTGCAAGATGGAGTAAAAGGGCAACATAAAACCCACGTAGCATGATAACAAAAAAAATCTTCTAGTGTCGGATTGCACATGTATTATATCATGTTAGGAAAGCCAATTTCAAAGAATCAGTACAACTGCATAAGTAATCCTCATTTGCCATCAGAAAATCAAAACCATTGTATACTTTAAAGTAAAACTTATCTTTAAGAGTCTACCTGCGAAAGTATTATAGGAAAAGCCTAGTTCCAAGTTTCAATAGAAGTAATTTTCATCTTTCATCAAGAAAATAAGAATCAATGGATACTTCAAATTGAAACTTATCTTTGAGAATTTACCTGCATAAGTATTATATTATGATAAGGAAAGCCAAAAGTTCCAAGTTTAGTAGAAGTAATCTTCATCTTTCATCAATAAAATTAGAATGACATGATACTTCAAACTGAAACCTATTTTTAAAGTCGGGCTGCGTCTGCATTATTTCAGGAAAAGCAGAGTTTCATGTTTCAAAAGAAGTAATCCTCATCTTCCATCAAGAAAACTAGAATCACAGGAACTTCAAATCGAAACATATCTTTTAGAGTCGGGCTGTGTCTGCATTATGTCAGGAAAAGCAGAGTTTCATGTTTCGAAAGAGTAATCCTCATCTTCCATCAAGAAAATTAGAATCACAGGAAACTTCAATCGAAACATATCTTTTAGAGTATGGCTGCGCACTATACTATGTTAAGGAAAGCCGAATGCCAATTGGCAGAAGTTATCCTCATCTCTCATCAAGAAAATTAGAATCACATGATAATTCAAATGAAACAAAGCTTTAAATAAAAGCTAAATTAATTTCCAAAAACAAAACAAAAGATATCACCATTCTGATTACCCAAGACGCCAGTGTAAACTAGTGAGGTGAAATCAAGGGGGAAGGACTTCTTCCATTAAACAAAACAATCACTATAAACTCGTGATATAGAAAATAATGTATAGCAACATACAAAACCCGACATGCATGGCAATTACAGTTCTAAATTATGATAGAGCCACACACCTAGATTGCAATTGCAATCTTTAATAAACTTCAAAGGCACAAATAACATATGCGTATAGAACTAGCCAAATCTATTCCACCCAAAGCAAATTACTGAAACAAATATTTTAAAGCAAGTTGTACATGAACTGTTGTGTATGAAAATGCTATTTTCTTATTTCAGTAAGAGTTATCATTTTCTTTCATAAAGAAAGTCAGAATGTAGTAATCTGGTAGTGCCAGAGAAAGAATAAAACAGAGGGATTACTTTTCAAGCTTCCAGTGTCATTAATAGTACAAAAATCTTTAGCCTTTCCAGAAAGACATTAACAGCAATTTGCTTCGACACTTTCTCTTGGATTGTTTTGGTTTCTACTAATGCTCCCCTCTCAGTTTCTTTCACCTGGAAATGGTTCATAGAGCTAAAACTGCTCGACAGAAAAACACTATGAGCTTTCACTAATTTCACCAACTTTATTGTCTATAAGAGCAGGCGTGTCTCTTCAGTCCTTTATGAAGCTCAACATAACTGCATTTCAATATATTAAGCAATACAACATTGTCCATTACATGGCATTACTCAATGAGTGACAGTGGCATATACTAATACTGTAATATTATTCATTAAGCATTTCAACATTAAGATGATACCACTCGTTAAGTGGTATAAACTCACCAAACAAGATATGAGAAAATTGTGATAAGTATACAATACCTTATTGGCATTTACTTCCACATCCATTTTTTAAGTTTTTATGTACGGAAAGAAATATATCTTCAAAAGACATTTTCTATGTTTTCAAGCAATATCGACACTCACAGAGAGGAAATGTATATCAAGCTCATGCAGGACAATGCATAGCCCTCAACTCTTATGAAAGTGTTCTCAATGAGGAAAGGACAGAAAAAATGCATCAAACTGTAACAATATTAACGTGAACTGCTCTTGAAGGGTCACAAAGTAAACAGAGAGATAGTGAAAAAAATATATCTCTATTATGCAAAAAATATATCTCTATTATGCTGATTAAATTGTGACTACGCTTTAATCTTCGCCTCAAATTGAGACAAAGTATAAGCTCTTGTATGAATTCTACAGATGACGCTTAAAGCAGAACCATTGGACAAACCACAAGTAGAGATCAGCACACGGTTAAGACTTAAGAGTAAAATGAAATCTAGAGAGAGAGATTCACCCAAAATAAAAAATTTCATCAGTAGCCCAACATGCACAAGCCTAATAACATGCATGCTGCTCTTTGAAATCCATACACAGAATCAAGAGATTCCATATTAAAAAGGTGAAAATCATCTATTTTTTCAATTCCAAGATGCCCAGGAGATTGATAAGGACGTTGTATATCATGAATTCACTTTTCTACCAAACCAAACTATCCAATAACTTCACAAGCTTGACAAGTCAGGTACCCAATTCGAAATTTGAGCAACCTTAAACGAGCATACTAAAAACTAGAAAGGAAGAATCTTCAGATCAAAATGATTAGAATCAAATGACGCAGCAAAACAGATTAGAGTTAAGAGACAATTATTGAGTCGCTCAAATTTTAGACGATAAAATTTTCCAAAGGCGAAGTACTCTTTATATTGAAAGAGTACTTCGGGCAGTGTTAAATACCGCCCGTAATTTATTAAAGTCGCCCGGGCTATTGACATATTTGCCCTTTATAAAACCTGTAAGAGTTTCAGGCGTTATATTATAACGCGCAGATTAATGGACAGACTAAATTTTATAACGCCTACACCATTACACAGATATAAGCAATTGAAGCTCATACCAATGCACAAACTAAACTTCTTAATGCCTAAACCACTGCACAGTCATTAAATCTTAATGCTCATACCAATGCATAAACTAAATTTACTAATGCCTAAATCACTACACATACATTAACTATTAAAGTTCATACCAATGCACAAACTAAAACTCTTAATGCCTAAACGACTGCACATGCATTAAATATTAAAGCACATACCAATGCATAAACTAAATTTCCTAAACCACTACACATTAACAATTGGGCATCAGATTTTAATGCCTATGTGCAAACTCATTTTGTAATTTAGCAAGTTCATTGATACAAATGTTAAATATTAACGCCTACGTATTATAGTTTGGATTGGTTTGGGCGTTATAAAGAAATGTTTGTGCAATGGCTTATGTGTCAGGTAAAAAGGCTCGTGATTTGGTTTAGGCGCTAACATTTAGCGTTTGTGCAATGGAATGAGCGTTAAGAGGTAATGCTTATTGAATGGTTTGGGCGTTAATTTCTAATGCTCGTGTAACGGTTTAGGCGTTAACTGCTTACGCCTAAAACTGGGCAAACATATCAATAACCCGGGCGTTAGGAATTTTAGTTTGTGCAATGGTTTGAACTTTAAGAGCTAATGTCTATGTAATGGATCGGGCATTAAGAGTTTTAGTTTGTGCATTGGTATGAACTTTAATAGTTAATGTGTGTGTAGTGGTTTAGGCATTAGTAAATTTAGTTTATGCATTGATATGGGCATTAAAATTTAATGCATGTGCAGTGGTTTAGGCATTAAGAAATTTAGTTTATGCATTGATATGAGCTTCAATTGCTTATGTCTGTGTAATGATGTAGGCGTTGTAAAATTTAATCTGTCCATTAATCTGCTCATTATAATATAACGTCTGAAACTCTCACAGATTTTATAAAGGGCAAACATGTCAATAGCCCGAACAGCTTTAATAAATTACAGGCGGTATTTAACATTTCAGTATTCGAAAAGGCGAACCCAAATGACCTAACAATGCCGGTATGGATAAACAACAAAAATATTCAAAAGGGGATGGAAAATTGCCTGAATTGAATTTGATTAGATGAGACTCCAATACGACGTGGCGAGAAAAGGCAGAGGAGATGAAACCGTAAAGCAAGAAATTAGCAAAGTTGAAATTCAATAATATCAAAACAAGATTGTATCTCCATAACCTCAAATCATCATGGCATCCACAAAATCTGAAACGAATATCGCAAAAACAAATCCAGGCAACAAGATGCAGAATCTTGAATATCTCTTAAATCCCCCATCTTCTACAAACCGCAGCCACTCTATCGAAGTAAGGGAAATTTGGGCACATAGAATTTGAAATCTGAAAAGAGA
>CAOJBI011927641.1:0-13054 GCA_948277035.1 Euphorbia corollata
CTAGCTACTTCCCACTAGGATTATCCCATCACAGTGAGAACGTGAGTAGACTTTGCTAGTCCCCTATTGACAAAAGAGCGAAGTAACCTGATTGGAGAAATAAGGGCGGAAGGCACGCTCTAACGTTTGTTCCATGTGCAGGACATCTTTTACTTTAGGGGAAGTTATAATAATGGGCTAAAAATGACAAATAATTTCAGCCCAACTTTTGGACCCAAACTAATTTACCCTATTTAGGTTTTCTCTTTACAACTAATACGCTCCTTGAAAAACTAGCTGCCAACCTTACGCTTCACGTTCTTGTCTCACTCACGATCCAACACCCACCACCTCCATCTTCTTCTCTGCTTCTCTACACCATTTTGATCTCCTTCTTCATCTTTCTCTATCTCTATTTCTCTCAATCCGGCCATGGATTTCGTCTCTCCGGCCCCATTCTTCTTCTCACTCTCGTTTGCTCACTGTCCTCCACTGTTCACCTCACTAATGCTTCTATTCACATTTACGACAAAGAATCCTTCAATGAAGTAGGAAATTCTTTCCTCCTTTCCGGTGGCAGCGAAGGCATTGTCGCCTCTCACTCTGTTGGCCGTTCTTATATCAGGTTTAGTATGAGTTTCTTTTAAGATCTGGCCGGAGAGACGAAATCCATGGCCGGATTGAGAGAAACAGAGATAGAGAAAGATGAAGAAGGAGATTAAAACGGCGTAGAAAAGCAGAGAAGAAGATGGAGGTGGTGGGTGTTGGATCGTGAGTGAGACAAGAATGTGAAACGTAAGGTTGGCAGCTAGTTTTTCAAGGAGCGTATTATTTGTAAAGAGAAAACCTAAATAGGGTAAATTAGTTAGGGTCCAAAAGTTGGGCCGAAATTATTTGTCATTTTTAGCCCATTATTATAACTTCCCCAAAAACTTATTCTATCTCGTTTTCTGCTCGATTTCTATCTTCTCTTGAACTTGCTTTCATCGCCGATTCAAAATCTCACTAGAATCATCATCAAATCAACAAGTAATTTCGTTTCTCTGCTTTGTTTTGATAATTTCTGTTTCACAAAATCAAGGACGAAAATCGGAGTTATGGCGCATGTGAATCGATCTTGGAATGAAGATCTGAACTTTGAAGGCTTCTCTCGTTTCTTTTTCAGAGGGAGCCTAGATCCCTGAAGTTTTTGGCAAAATCAAAAACTAATTATCTCTATTTCACTCATCGTTGTTCGACGAATTCTTTATTCTATTCATCTCGTTTTCTGTTTGATTTCAGGTCTACAGCAATCGTGATTCAGTTATCAACGGAATTGCGATCAATATCGTTTCCATTCCTCTGTTTGTAATTGAGGATTTTTCAATCGGGTTTGACTTTCAGTTTATTGAGGTATGTAGAGTTTCCTACAAGTGCTGTTACTCTTACTCAGTGTTAGTCATTAAAGATACATCAATGTTGCAATGGATGATTCGATTTTCTGCGTTTTAACATAGTGAGTTTCAGTGTAGTCATTTCTTGTGATATATTACTGTGTGCTTGTGCATTTTACAATTTTTTCTTGAACATGCATATAATAAATCAAAACCTTTTTCACAACAATCATATATGAAAATCCAAATGAGCTGCAAATTGTAAGGTTTAGTTGATGAAATAATAAATCCAAATTCATGGATGTGAGACAAACAAACAACTAGGTGATAAGTACAAAAGCTAATAGAAAACAATAATTCTTTGTATCAATCCATGAACTATTACTTTCATCATGAAAACCAAATGTCAACACTTGATATACAAAATACATCTTCTGAGCCACTTTTTACAATCAGAAGAGCAACAAATCAGTAACATTAAAAAATCAATCCATTCAAACATTTAGAGCTTATCTTTATCCTATATTTCTCTTTTTTGTCACAATTCTTAGGGTAAACGCGAAAAAAGAACATGCGAGATAGTCATATTGGCAAATCCTGTTTAGTGATTTTCCGATAATTTAATTGAAATATGGTTGTGACATATCTATGTAAACATATGTCTGATTTTATGTTTTTAATCTTAATGATTGTCATCTGTTTTTTTATATATAATACATTTATACTATAATTATAATACTTTGGATCTCTAGTTTGTTTTAGATTTTTAATGTTACATACATATATAGTTTAAGGTAGAGGAACCACTAGAAAGGAATTGTAGTGTCTGGATTGGTGGATCCATTTTGGCCTCTCTCAGCACTTTCCAGCCAGTTGCCATATTTATAACAAACATGTAATATGCATATAATAACCATTGAATAGATATATAACACATTAATAGGTTTTTTTTAAGAACATTTAATAGGTTTTTGTTCAAACTAATAATTATTAAAAATTTTATACGTCACAATAGTCCACAACAAAAAAAGTCATTAGAATTCAAAAGTCATAAAAATCTAAGTGTGCTTTTTTTTTTCAAAGCAAGACTTTTGGCAAAAAGCGTGTGCTTTTATGCCAAAAAGTGAGCGCTTTTTTGCGCTATGAAAATAACAAATAATGTATTATTTCCTTGTTCTATTGTCCCACCACAGGCCAATTAATAATGACGAATCTCAATCTAAAACTTGGGCTTTAACCACTTCTGTTTGAAATTCAACAGCCAATGTTATTATATCCAACAATAATTTCCAACCTTTACACCACTCTTCAAATTCAATGATTAACCCATCCAATTGGAGAAGCAGTGAGTTTAGACAGGACCAAACAACTCTTCGGGTCCTAACATTCCGAAATACGAATAGAATGATCTTATCCCGACATAAAGTTGATATAAATGCAACCTCCAACGAAAATCTTCAGGTGATCTTCGTGGGTGAAATACTTGGCTTAATTTGGATAAAACATCGAGCTAAAATTCTGGAAGTATTGGAATCTCGAATGGATTGATCTTGATGATTTTGTTTCGAGGTTTATCATATTTCCTATGTCTTTATCATTCATTTCTTAGAATTGTTGAGGAGGTTTGCTTAATTCTTCTAAGCAACTGTTTGTTCGTTCTTGTGTTAGAAAGTTCAATTTACATTTTTTGGTTTTGCTTGAGACAAAGTTGCAAGGATTTCAGATCAAACGGTTCGGAGTTTTTGAGGCCACAATAATTTTGATTATCTATTTCTGCCATCATAGGGATTCTCAAGTGGTTTATTAATTTCATGGAACTCATCTATATTACATGGGTCGACAATCTAATCTTTCACTCGGTGGTGTCTGATTCATTTTACTTCTTCTCAAATTGATATCTTCGTGATTGCTCTCTATGGTCCTGTAGATCAGTTAGAGAGAAGCCTAATGCAGATGTCGTTACTTCCTCATATTAGAGAATACCAAAAAATTCTAATTTCACCACAAACATTCTACAGGGTCGCGGCTATTCTTAGCATAATAGCCAGTCATTCTTGCGCATTGATTGTGTTCTCGTTTCTTATGCAATTTCAAACCTTTGGCCGACTGCTTCTATTATGACACAAGACACGACTCTCTCAGACCACTTGCTACTGATTTTTCAATCACATATTCATTCTAATATAGGATCTAGGCCATTTCGATCTTTGAACTACCGGAACAATCAGGATTTCATGCCTTTCATCCGATCCAAGTGGTATGAAATATGTTTGAACTTCGCAAATAGTGATATCAACCATAAGCTGAAACTTCTAGGTAAAAACATCATCCAATGTCACTCTCTTCATTTGGTAAGTTGGAACAACAAATTAAAGAATTAGATATTAAAATATTATCTTTCATCTTTAGTAATATGGCTAGACTTTAAGTTCATCGGATTCAGCTGATATTTATGAAGCCTGCTTGTCCTTATCGCAACTTCGTAATCATTTGGAGAAACTAAGGCACCAACAATCAAGAGTTACATGGTCCATTTCGGGGGATAATAACACTTCATTCTTTCATCGAATCACTTCAGCAAGGTTTAGGAATAACCGAATTTCTCAATTAGATGTTAATGGCAGTCTCGTTTCAGACCCCAATATTATTGCATCTAATATCCGGGACTTCTATGTTTAGTTGTATTCCACAGCCCCTACTATCCCTTTCTCTCTTCGTCGACAACAACTTAGCCTGGTTTTAGAGGAGCAAAATCAAGTTCTCATTGCCTCTTTCTCGGTAAATGATGTTTGGTCAAGCATTCATGTTTGTGGGGAAAACAAATCTCCGGACCCAGATGGCTTTAGTTTCTTCTTCTACATGCGTTTTTGGGATGTTTTGAAACCTGAGATTATACTCCTACTTAATCGGTTCCATGAATCTTCTAATCTTCCTGACTCAATAAAGTCATCATATACGGTTTTGGGTCCTGAAGTCCCAAGCTCTTCTTCTCTAACTAACTTTCGACCAATCATTCGTATTCACGGGATTTACAAAATAGTTGCAAAGTTGTTGTCTCTTCGATTGCTTGCAACCTATCCTATCAAGTGTGATCTTAGCAAACTAATTTGCTTTCATCGAGGATCGAAGCATCCATGATTGCTCTTTCTTGGCATTGGAAGTGCTCAACTCAATCAATCAAAGTAGAACATCGTGCATAGTTTTTAAGGTAGACTTCCATAAAGCATTCGATAACATTTCTTGGTCCTACATAGATGTTGTTCTCCAGAAGATTAATTTTAATGAAAAATGGATATCATGGCTGTTGGTCCCAAATAATTGGCAAGTAGTTCAAGAGAGGGGGTGAATTGAACTGTTGGGAATTTAAAAACTTTTTGCTTTAAAACGTTTATCCCAATAGCAAGCATGAAAGCAATATCAGATAAACAGTCAATAGAGATATTAGAGAATCAATCAATATCAATATTCCAATAAGCCAGTAATTACAAACAACAAAGCAACTATCTCCAATAGCGATATTGGAGAGAACTTCCAATAGCGAGATGACTGACCAATGGATTAAAAAAAGTCAATAGCAAAAGCTAAAAGATTGTTTAATATTCTATTGCTAATATGATTAACAGCATTGAATACATGCCAATATAGTCCTACTTACAACAGAACCCAAAAACAAGATAAGAACAGTATTGGTGAAGACAGTATTGAGAATTAGATCACAGCCAATATCAGAACCAATCCAATAGCCAATAGCACGTATGATAAGAACACAACTCAAGTATAAACAGCAGAGAAAACTAAATAGGTTTAGAGTTAGAAGATCAAACACCAAGATTTATACTAGTTCAACAACCCGTGCCTACATCCAGTCCCTGATTCCTTCTCGCGCTTTAATCTACTATTTGATTCTTTCCAACAAGTAGAATCCAAACCTATTTACAATATAGTCAATTCCTTACTTGATAAGTACCCTCCTTACAAGCCTGAATAGATCTATATTCCCTACTACCTATAACCCAAGTAGTGCACTCTTAATTACAGACTTTGAAGAGAGTTTATGAAGAAAGATCACTCTTTTGAACACTCAATAATTCAAACTCTTCCTTCTAAAGCTATTCTAAAGATAAATACAATGATGAGTATAGCTTTGAGTTTCTGAAACTTTTGTTGATTGAAAAAGGTGTAAGCTCAGAATGATTTCTCTTGAGAATTGAGATTTTTCAAGTAAGCTTCTTGTTCGTTGAATCTCTTATCTTCAGAAGCAGCAAGAAAACCTTTATATAAGCAAAGTTGAGAAGATAGCCGTTGAATCTTCACTTAACCATTGACACACAGCAGCTTGGTTTCCAAGAGTTTTTCTTCTCATTTTTTTTGTAAAGAAATGAGTTGATAGAGAGCTTGAGAAGAGAGAAGGTCGAATATGTCACTTCCAGCAGCAACTCTTTTGATCTAGCAGCAACTCTTCTAACAAAAGGATGGGGATGTAACCACTTGCAGAAAGTTGGTCTCCTTGAAATTTGTGTAGACGCCTTTTCCATTTACCAAGGAGTTTTGTCTTTACCTAATGCACTCAAAATGATCTTTTTGTTTCTTTACACATAAAGTCAGCTTTGTTTGTTTATTAATAAAGAATATTAAATACAAATGTATATTATATTAATAAAGAAACGATCCACCAGCAATTAACAAATAAATCAGTATCAATTAGCAATGTATAATATTGAACAAAGGTTTAATAAATATCTTTAAGCATTGTTTAGTTATCATCAAAACTTAATCATCCTAAGTTTCATTAAATTAAGTCTAAACCTGAGATTTTAACAATGGCTTTCAAATTGTTGTAAGAACTCTACTACTTTAGTTTTGTTAAATGGCTCTCCTCTTGAAGCCATTTGCCTTGGTAGTGGTGTTAAACAAGGTGATCCTCTATCTTCTTTCATCTTTGTCCTAGCTGTTGAGGGATTAAAGAAATTTTTTGATTGTAGCATTCATGAGGGGCTGATTCCGGGTTTCTGCCTCAAGGAATCTTTACCAGATATCTCTCTCATCGAATTCGCTGATGACACTATTTGTTTTCTTCCACCGAACCTGTCTCTTATTCCATCTTTTGTTTGGATTTTGAAATGTTTCGAATTGAATTCTAGGCTGAAAATTAACTATGATAAGAGTTCCTTGCTTGGTATTAATATGCATGATGATATGCTTCACGCATGTGTCAATTCAATGGGATGTTGGATGGAGCAATTCCCTATCAAGTATCTTGGTGCTCCACTCTCTTGGAAGCGACCATCTATTGGATGTTGGAATCCTCTCATTAGCAAAATTCAAAAGTTGTTTAGCAAATTGGAAGGGAAATTGTCTCTCTTATGCAGGAAAGGTTGTTCTTATCAAGTCAGTTCTCTCTTCGTTACCCATATATTTGTTGTCATTCTAAATCTTCCTAATTCGATGGAGGCTGTTTTGAAACGGCTTATGAGAAATTTCTTATGAAGGGGTAATGCAGAATCCTCTGGTATAAGCAAAGTAAGCTGGGATACCATTCATTTACCGAAGCATCTTAAAGGGCTATACATTTGGGATTTTAAGTTCATTAACTGTAGCTTGCTAATCAAATGTCTTTGGAAAATGTGTCCCAATGTTGATTCTCTTTGGTTCATGTACTGTGTTAAAAGGTATGGTTTATAGTCTTGGCACGATCTTATTCATTCAAATCCTTCTTCTTTGTCACCCATTTTGTTTGAATGTGGTTTCTTGTTGCGCTCGGAAAGAATCATATTGGGAATTTTTTACCAAAATTTGTCTTGTATTTATTGGGAAGGGAGTTATCTCTTTTTTTGGCATGACAACTAGACATCCAACCAGCCCGTAAGTTGACTATTTTTGGACCTCTTATGCCCTCTGTAACCGCAAAATGATATCTGTTCGTATTGGCTGTCATCACCTCTTCAATAGTCGAGAGATCTCCCGTCCATTTTGGAAACAACGCTTACATATTACTAGTCAAGAATGATGTAGCCAACTAAGACTTTGGATTGAGACTACCTGCCACTCAATTTTTTCCCCATATTCAGTTAGCTCACGGTCAAACTTCTCTCCCAACCTCACAAATGACAATGATATTTTTAAATGGGAAACAGAGAAAAATAAACACTACTCGACTACTTCTTTTTGCTTTGGTTTCTTTTTGCTACTTCTCCATTGTTTGGGATGTTATTCTTCCTCCTAAGGTTCGGTTTTTTTGGTTGGCTTGTTTTTCATGGTCGGCTGCCAACTAGGTCCTTATTTCAGAGAGGTTGCAACTTGGTTGAGAATGATAAATGCCCTTTTTGTGCTCAAACGGAAACTATGGACTATACTCTTTTCCTTTGCAACCATTCTTTTAAGTACTGATGGAATATTTTTTACCTGCTTGGTATTCTGATGGTTATGCCATCGACGGGATACGGCTTCCTTCAACTTTGAAGTCTTACTTTTCTTCGGGTAGCTGTCGCTATTTTATGAGATCGCTCTAGTTTTCTATTGCTTGGAACTTGTGGAAGAGACGCAACAAATTTGTGTTTGGTAACCAGCTCCCCACAGATGATCCAACCATTTCAAGTGTTTATTTTTGTTGGTTTTGGTTTAAATGTAAAAGACTCTCTCTTTGCTTTTCAGTCTCACATATCTTTAATAACCAGAGCTTTTTACTCTTGTAATTGACACTTTTGAGTGATTCTCACCTTGAGACTCACTCTATATTAATCTATTTTTGGCCGTGTTGGGTCTTTAGTTTGCATGGGTGCCAACCTAGTTAGGATACATGCTTCTTCTATCCCCTCAACAAACCTTTTTCTTCAAAAAAAAAAAAAAAAATTATTTCCTTGTTCTATGTATGTGTTCTTTCACATTTTTTAAGACCTTTTAACATATATATAACAAGCATATAATAGTTATTGAATAAATATATAACGCACATATTATAGTTATGTATAATGTTTAGCATATATCAGACAGATTGTATTCATTAATTGGACAGGAATTTTCTAAATGTAATTGTGATCGTGAGGTGCGTAGAGCCTGACATCCCAAAATTGCCTGCTTGTTTCAATTTTAATTTCGGTATTGCCCGACATTCCAAAGCCTCATTCTTATGCAAAGGTGGTGCCATCATCGCCTCTCTTTCATCGGATATTTCTGCCAATTTTGTTTCAGATAGAATACAAAATCAGATTCTGGATCAAACTAGCAAAGGCTAACGAATTTGACAAGTCAATTCCAAAAGAGATAAATGAAATACTATTTAAATGGTAGACAATCATGGAGCATGAGATCCATAAATAATTTGGAATAATTGATAGTTAATATAGCAACGTTAGAATGACCATTAAATCCACCTTCTAATTGATATTTGATTTATGAGACAATTGCCTCAAGCAATTAGAGTTGAGAGAGAAGGAAAAGAGATTTGGATTGATGTTGTACATTAGAAATTACCAGAAGCTTTGTGGTTCATTCGGACATCTGCCTTTTGATAGAAAACACATTAGAACCTCCTCAAAAATAGAGATAATTTAGAACTACAAGAAATCTTCAAGATTTAGTTCGTTCACATAATGTTCTTCTTATTATGCTCAAAATTCCAGTTGTTTATGCGTGCTATCCTACCCTTGATCGAGTAGGGGCTACCTTTGAGATTTGAGTCAATTTGTATTTTGCTTGCCTTTTCTTCTTATATGAATATCAAATTATTTCAAATGAATGTTAAATGTGCTTTTCTTAATGGTTTTTTACATGAAGAAGTATATGTTGCTCGACCCTCCGGTTTTGAAAATTCTTCATGACCTGATCACGTGTACGTATAAGCTTGACAAAGCTTTATACAAGATGAAGCAAGCTCCAAGAGCTTGGTATAAGCGATTGTCTAAGTATTTGATTGAAAATGGTTTTAATAGAGACTCTATTGATATATTTCTTTTTGTTAAAACTAAGCAATCCAATATTTTCATAGTTCACATTTATTATGACGATATTTTATTTGGTGCTACGGAATAATGATTCTCTTTACAAGTAATTTTCTAATATGATGTGTAGAGAATTTGAGATGAGCTTGATGAGAGAACTCAATTTCTCTATTGGACTTCAAATAAAGCAAGAAAAGAGTGGAATTTTCCTTACCTAAGGAAACTACACTAGAGAACTGCTTAAGAAGTTCAACATGTCTCAAGCTAAGGCTGCAAAGATCAATGTAAGTTCTTCATTATCCCTTGATGAGGACTCTCAAGGTAAGCCAATAGATCAAAAGCTATATAGAGGTATGATTGGTTCACTTCTTTACCTTACAACTAGTCGTTCGGATATCATGTTTGGTGTTTATTTGTGTTCTAGTCAAGCCAATCCAAAGGAATCTTATCTAATGACTGTTAAAAGAATTTTTAGATATTTGAATGGAACTAAAGACTTTGGTCTTTGGTATCCATGCATTAATAACTTTGAGCTTGTAGGCTATTCATATGCAAACTTTGCAGGTTATAAAATAGATAGAAAGAGAACCTCAGTTTGTTGTCAGTTCTTGGGATCATGCTTAATTTGTTGGCACTCCAAGAAGCAAATTTCATTAGCTTTATCAACTGTAGAGGCCGAGTACATTGCAGCTGGAGCTTGTTGTGCTCAACTCCTTCGGATCACTCAACAATTGAGAGATCTTGGCTTAAACTATAGAGGTACTGAAATTAAATATGATAATACAAGTTCTATCTCTATTACTAAAACCTACACTACAAGAAAAAAGTGTTTTTCTGACGGAAAAAATCGTCAGTATAACATTCACTGATAGTCTTTCTGACGGACAGGCGAATGTCAGGAAATCGCTTGTCACTGATCTACTG
This sequence comes from Euphorbia corollata, assembly GCA_948277035.1. NCBI lineage: Eukaryota > Viridiplantae > Streptophyta > Magnoliopsida > Malpighiales > Euphorbiaceae > Euphorbia > Euphorbia corollata. The sequence continues at coordinate 10,214 of CAOJBI011927641.1, forward strand.
ACATGTTTCCTGATGGATTTGCTGACTGTTTTACTAACATCTTTTCCCGTCATAATAATATGACGAATTTTCTGACGGATAATTGTGTCATAGCCTCCTGATAGTAATACAATTCTGACGGGTTTCCGTCACAAAATTTACAAAAAAAAATATATAATGCTTGGATTGAAGGGAGCTGCTACTTTGTTTCACTGCAAGTCCTAATACTCATTAGGAACTGGATTCCCTACAAAAATTGATATACCCTAAAATTACAAAACCGTCTTCTTATAGAAAACTTCCCAAAATTAAGATGTGAGCATAAAAATAATATGTAAACATTTAATGTTGCCTTTAACCATGTGATCCACGACATAGGTTACCAACAAATAAACACTTGTAAAAAATAAATTCTTGCATCTAAAACACTGCAATATAAACAAATGAGCAATAGATGTAATTAAATTATAATTCATGATACCTGATCCATTTACAAATCAGTCCTGCAATAGATGCATAGAGGAAGAAGAATTGGAGAAAGGATATTATATCATACCTTTCAAATAGCTTAAAATCTCCGTGAACCATTGCTAGGAGTAGCTAGATTTATATCTGAATTTGATCAATTAATTAAAAGATTTAGTACGCGATTCATCATTCAACCTCATGAATTACTTTTGAAGTACTATATAACACAGTTCAATGACCAAAAGAAGAAAAATAATACCAAGAAATTATATTCCAACCCAGAATTGCTTGCAACAGAAAAACAAATAAAAGAAAAACAAATCAAATGAAGTTCAGTTACGATCTCAAACAAATTAATATACAGAGTTATAACTTAAACATCATATTCAAGTCCAAAGCAGTTAATGATACACTAACAAGCTCTTCCCAAAAAACAAAAACTGACACCGAAAAGTCTAATACATACCTAACCCCCTAAACTTGACATCTTTCATCATCTGCACCCTTCGACTTTGAAAAGTCTCTACAAACCCTCTAAACTTGTCAAAAATGCATTCACCAACCCTCTCATTGCCACATGTCATATTCTGATTAGTGATAGAAAAATAAAAATTTTGAAATCTTTGAAAAGTCAAACCAATAACAGTATGACACATGACATTGAGGGAGCTAGCAAGTGCACTTTTGCCAAGTTTAAGGGGCAGGTTGAGACTTTTCAAAGTTAAAGGGAGCAATTGGAGAAATGTGTCAAGTTTAAGGTGCTAAGTTTGTATTAAGCCTATATATAATAGTATTAGTTATGCTTGTAGAGAATATTAGGGTTTTGGGAATCTCTCAATCGATAGATGAGAGCATCAATACTCAAATATATAGTGAATGGGTAATTACACAATTACAATTACAATCCTTGGATACATAATATATACAAAACACAATCCTTGTACTATCATCCCCCCGCAAGTTGGGTGGGGAGAGGAAACATACCCAAATTGTCTCGTAAAAACTGAAAACATGAGGTACACAATGGTTTAGTAAGTACATCAGCAACCTGTTCATCAATTGATATATAGCGTACAAAGAGGTCCTTAGCCGCCACTCGTTCTCTGACGAAATGAAAATCGAGCTCAAAATGCTTTGTCCTTGAATGAAAAATAGGATTCTCCGTCAAGTACGTGGCACTCAAGTGTTGCATCATAAGAGAGGAGCACTACGAATGGGAAAACTAATCTCTCGTAGTAAAAAACTAACCCAAGCCAATTCTGAAGTAGTGGTTGGAATGGCACGATACTCCACCTCTGTGGACGATCTAGACACCGTCCGTTGTTTCTGTGAAGCCCACGAGATGATATTGGTGCCATGAAAAATCGCGAAACCTGTGGTAGACCGCCTATCCTGAACATCCCCCGCCCAATCCGAATCTGAAAAACCATGAATAATCATATGCGTTTGGGGTGTGTATCGTAAACCATAAGATAAAGTGTCATTGAGATAACACAAGATCCATTTAAGTGCCCGCCAATGATCAATGTTTGGTGCATTCATAAATTGCGCAATTTTATGGATGGAGTATGCAATATCCGGACGAGTAATCGTAAGATATTGGAGACCCCCAACAATACTTCGAAAATGTGTAACATCATCGTACTTTGGGATATCCGAACCTGCAAATTTCTCACTTGTACTCGACGGGGCTGCAGTTATCTTTGAATCGACCATGTTTGCCTTACGAAGTAAGTCCGTAATATATTTCTTTTGGGACAAGAAAAGAGAGCTGTCATGATACTTAAATTCAACTCCAAGGAAAAATTTTGGTCCTCCAAGATGCTTAATCGCAAACTGGGACTGTAAGTGAGATACGAAGTCATGCTCCAAATTGGAATCATTTCCCACAAGGAGTAAATCATCGACATAAATAAGACAAAAGGAAACCGTGGTACCACGCCGCAAGAAATATAAAGAAACGTCAGTCCGAGAAGCCACAAAATCGTAGGCCAATAGTGATTGAGTCAGCTTAGAATGCCACATACGAGGTGATTGCTTCAAGCCATAAATGGATTTCTTTAAGCGATAAACAAAATGAGGCCGAGACTTGTCTACAAAACTAGTTGGTTGGGTCATGTACACCGAATGGTCGAGATCACCATGTAAGAATGCATTCGAGACATCCAAATGAGATATATTCCACTTGTGAGTAACAGCTAAAGATAACGAAACCTGAATTGTAGTGGGTTTAATTACCGGACTGAACGTAGCATCAAAATCCATACATAGACGCTGGTGAAAACCCTTTGCAATGAGTCTAGCTTTATGTCGATCAACAGTACCATCTGCTTTTAGTTTAGTCTTATATACCCATTTGCATCCGATTACATTTTGTGCTAATGTAGGCGAAAC
>CAOJBI011927657.1:0-11454 GCA_948277035.1 Euphorbia corollata
TCCGTTTGCTTCTTCAGCTGGTTGAGGTTGATTGTTACCCAACTTTGCCTTATAACTTCTGATAGCTTCGCGGGGGGGTTCTTCAACCATGCATTATCAAAATGAAAACATTATAACTTCTCTAACCATAGATTATCATAATCTTATGATACCTGCTTCTGGAGGAATGATGGACGATGGTGGTTGAGAGTCGCCCATTATCAAAATAAACGTTGTGTGTGTATTTGTTTTCATGAGAAAGAATTTCTTAACCATATATTATCAAAATCAAAACTTTCTAATTACTTTAACCTGCTAATTTTCTGCAATATTCTCCCTCTCCGGCGCTTGTACTTCCCGTATTTTCTTATGGTCCTTAAGTAGTTCAATTATCTTACCTAGTTCATGCTAGTAACAAAACAAAATATAGAATCATATAACTATAAAAAAAAGAGCAATAACTATAAAACACAATTCGTCACCTGTAAAGTTTGATAAGGTAATTATAAGAAAATTACCTTCGATCTTATTTGCTTTAACATATTATCAATAAGCACTTGAAAAAATTGAATGGTATTTTTTTTCTATAAAACACAAACTTAATTTTGAAACACTTACAAAAGGTTATTTTTTAGAAAAAATGAGAGAGCTAGATTCAAACCTCTACTAATGAGACAGAGGAGTAAAATCTTCTAAATAATAGTAGGATGGTTGTCCTTTTTGTTCTTGCTCATTAAGTAATTCAACAAAAGTGCGTGTATGGGTGGGATGATCATTAAGGAGTCGGGGCCGATTTCTGGAAGGTGTTATGTAAGAGTTCCGGGATTGAGGTGAACTAATCCAAGATGAAAAGATGGCAGCTGTATCTGGAGGCCGTTGTGACTGAGGTGAATTCCAGTAGTTGTGACTGGAGAGGGGCGGCGAATTAATCGGGTTGTGACTGGAGAGGGGCGATGAATTAATCGAGGGTGACAAGATGAGATGATGTGACCGAGGTGAATACGGGTAGCTGTGACTGGAGAGGGGCTGCGAATCATCTAGTTTTAAGGACTTTCTAATGAACTCCTCAATGGGTTTACGATCTTTCCAAAGCGTAAGCGCCCGTGTGTAAATTTTTTCATAGTCTTGGTTTGAATTGCCAATGTTCTGTTTAAGCTTAATATTACGTGGGTTCCATTTAACTGATTTAACTGATTTTACCACAAACCCCCTGAACTGCTTTAGATGAATAAGTGGTCGATGATACGCCACAAAATTCATGCATATCACCGGGGCAAGACATGTCACAAAAGGAAGCTGGAGCCGCATACTGTCATCCAACATCTCGTCATCGTATGGATGCCATATTATATCATTTTTTATACAAATAATTATATTAGAATATATATATATATATAGTGAGAGAAAGAGAGAGAAAGAGAGAGAGAGCGAGAGGGAGAGGGAGAGAGGGAGAGAGAGAGAGAGAGAGAGAAATAGAGAGAGTGAGACATGCCTCATCTTCAAGATCTGCTAAAACCGAAGATACTCTCTCTTCATAGTTATTTCTTTTGTTTACTGAAAATTTTTGCATTGCTATCATACATTCATTCAACAATGGAGCTTGATGGTTCTCCAGGTTGATATGAAAGTCAAGTGCTTCACAGAATTTTGGAATGCGAATGCAGAAAAAAGCCTGCAATAGAAATATATATTATAATCAATAACTATTTGTAATAGAGATACAAAAAGAGGCTGTCTTACGATCTTACCAAAAGAGGCCAACAATTGGCATCAACAGACTTCTTCTCAATCGCACAGTCGAAGGTGGACAGTAACGCCGCTCCCCAAGCGTAACCATCTGCTTCATCCAGTTTTTCCACAAACTAGACTAGATAATTATGGACGATATAACCATCACACGGGAGCAACAAAGCAAACAATTACTATCAAAAGATTGGCAATCAGTCGTTCCTTGTGTTCTTTACTTTGGGTTTCTACTATTTTCTTCAAAGTGGGCACGACCAGTTTCTCATTTCTGTCAAGTGAAGTGAACACTCTTTCAAATGCCTCTTTATCCCGGCTGGTTGATGAGATTACTGCCTTTCAATTAATGGGCAAACCAGTGAAATACAAAATGTCCTCAAGTGTCACATTTAAATGATGGCCATTTATGTTAAAGTAGTGATTCTCCCTATAATATTTCTCCAATAACTAAGATAGCAGTGTAGTTGGAGTCTGGGTTGTACTTGTGAGCCGCAACAACCTCAGTAAACAGTGACCATCCCCTTTGCTGTCAATGATCTTATCAACGACTCTCTTAAATGCAGGGTCTAATGAATTGTAAACTGTCTCCAATGTACCAACTTTTCTGGTTGCTCTGTACTAAGACATTTAATCTGTAGTACCTAGCAATTTGAAATCATGCATCAGACGAAAGAAGGATATCCGATCAAAGAAAACCAAGTTCCTTGTCAACGGCTCACCAAGCTCCCACCAGATCTTGTCGTCGCCTTCCTTTCCTCGGTTTCTATGCTTTTTCTTCTTTTTTGAGTTTTTGGTTGCTCGATTTCTCTCTGGCGAGTTTTGGTTCAAAGATGACATTTGTAGTTTTCCACGGAGATCTGGCGGGGGGGGGGGGGGGGGGTTTCAGTTTTCGCAAGAAATAGGCGTCGGGTGGAGAAGGAAATAGGCGTCGATAGATCACCATCCGCCAACCTGCCGCCGCCTGCTCCTCTCACCTCCGACTGACGTTGGCTCCTCCTACCTCCGACTGACGCCAGCTCCTCCCACGTCTGGCCTCCGTCCAACGCCACCTCCATCTTCCAGTGCCAGCCTCCGTCCAGCGCCTACTCCTTCCAGTGGTAAGAAAAATCGATTTCCCTTTTCCTCCATTTTTTTCGATTTTTTCTACCTTGTTTGCAAACAGGAAAAGTAAAAGTATTGTACCAAGTTTGAAAATTGTATGTTAAATTTTAAGGCAAATCATATGCATTTTTCAAGATGTCAGATTACTTAGTTTTTTATGGTATAGGAATAGAAACAAGAGGGGTGCAATTACTTAGGATAAACGAAACGAAACGAACACCCATTGTCGTATTCCACGGGTTTTGGATCTCAATACCTCGACGGTATATGGGGTGAAGATCGAACCCTTGACATCTGTTTCCAAGGGCAAAGTTGTTAATCACTTGATTCAACCATGCTACCTGTGCAATTACTTAGGATGATTGGTGTAAAATTACGACGTTGTTTGATTTTTGTAGCTATATTTTGAATTTTTATTTTTATTATAAAAAAAGAGAGATATGATAACTTGGATCTCAATACCCGCATCACAAGCTTTTCCTTACATCATTTTAGGTGATTTTTGTAATAAAAACTTTTGATTTACAAATTTAGGTTGTATCAGATTCAGGATTATTATATATCGAACGCCTTTTGTTCCCTCGGGCGGCAGGATTGTTGTCTTCGTGCGACATCTGAAGCTCACAAAGACTGATGATGAGATCGGTCATTATCTCAGCCATGAGGATATAAAAGACCAAATCTAACTTCCCGAGAAAATCAAGCTCAAATTACTACCTCCATCTCCAACTATCTCCAAAAGTTTAAGCACTCGAGGTGAAACTCTAGAGTTGAAACCACTTTCGGTAGTCAAGAGTAAACCAATAAAATTAGTCTCAACCTCGTACATCCGCCTGAAAAAAAATTCAAATTGGTCTTTTATGTTGCATGAATATAATGTAACAGTCGCTCAAAGTTTGTAATTATTATTTTACTGAATTGTAGCAAAATAATTAGGAATGGTAAAAAGACGGTTAAATTAGTAAAAATAGTCAAAATCTATCAAATTTTATCATAATAATCCTTCACTAAGGTCAGCTTCCACTGCAACCCTTTGGCACTGCACCGTGCAACTTCTTCTCTTTCCACAGCTTTAATAATTTTCTGCAATATGGAATTGAACCTTGTGTGATCGGGGTAGGAGTCTGGCAATATTCCACTCGATATCCCTGACTTCTTTAATTCCTTAAATTTATTCTTCTCTACTTTCATAATTAAATTTCATCACTCTTCCTACAAACATATTTATTGTATTCTGGCACTGCGAGTAAAATATCTCTCTCCGGAAACGGTATCATATACCAGCGATCATTGGTATGCATCTATTCACTCAGCTAAAAAATAAATCCTTCAACAAGCAATCTCATCGATATAATGGTACGTGGGGTTACAACAGTAGTAGCAATGTTGGGCAAGTCTAGGAATGGCTTCACAGGACTACATTTGAATACATCAAACCCATATTTGGACACCAGTCCAAATACTTTGAGAAACCTGAGAGGAGAAGAATCGACGTAAATGCAGCACCAAAATGTGGAAATGACAAGTGATCAAGTAACCGGAAACCCAGTAAACGATGAAGGGAAGAATAGGAAAAAGTGTGTAAGATGATATTAGAAAGAATAAGAATAGCTGCCGGAAAAAGGGTAAAAAAGCATTGCAAGGACATTATGATGTCGATTCGGGAGAAAAAGGCTGTGTATGAGCAAAAAGCAAAATTTTGACTTAGCATGATTACTCGTGGTTCAAACCCAATTGCCGATTTGGTTGCCAAGCTACCTTCAGCCGATTCTTGGGCCTACAGAGATGGGGAGATGGTGGTTTTCGATAAGCCTCCAACAGTAGAAATTGAGCAGGCAATCATTGATTCTTATGATGAGACCTATCAGGAAATGATAGAAAATGTGAGGGACATGGAGAAAAAAAGTTGATTAGTGACTTGTTCAGGTGTTGCGGTATGAGGTAAGGTATGGTCTCAATTTGTAAATCATATATTTTAGTTATCATACGAGTCTTTTGAGGATTAAGCTACAGTAAGTCCTGCAAACACAATATCTTTTCCTATTAAAAAATTTACGTGGATAAAAACAATCAATTGTTCCCATTGAGATGACCTTAATTAGAAAGAAATGATTGAAAAAGATATGTGATTCTTGGAAATTAATGAGTACATTAGAATTTAGTATGAAGAGATGAATTGAATGTCAGTATGTTAGGGTTCTTCCTGCAAAATTTTGGAATTTTTGAGTGGATAGATTTTATTCTATAGTTTATTAAATCCAAATTACACAGAGCTGTAAGGTCACAAAAACAAGGTGAGATTCAAAGTGTTGCTGTGATTTTTGCACTGATTGAAAAATTCTAAAATTTTGATATGTTCTACCCTCATATGTCTAGTTTACTTAAGAAAAATAATTGGTTTAATCTAAGCTTTTTACGAATAGTTATAGTCAGTTTACTAAGGCACTGTTCAGGTTGAACGAGATTGCAACATGGGACAAAAGAAGGATTCACTGAGAATATTATACTGATGAGATGATTGTGAAATTTTTATATGTTATGTGTATGAGTGTTAAAAATAGAATGGATTTTGTTTCAGGTCATTTGGTATAGTATTTTTAAAGTTAAGAATTTTTAAGTAAGGGAAGTTCATAAGAAGACCAATTCTGAATTGCTGGAAAATTGGACAGATTGAGTGTGTGAATGTAAATTTCACTATAAATCATACAAGCTAAAATTTTAAAAGTTTAGTATGTTATGATAATATGAGTAATGAATGATTTTCAAAAAGAATAATCGAATTTGAATAAGTGAGTTGAGAGTTATGAATTGTTCAAGTTAGAAATGTCTTGAAGCGGGGAAGAATAAACGGTTTATGATACCGTTTGTTGAGAGAGATATTTTGCTCGCAGTGCCATAATACGCTGAGATAGAGGCGGAGAAGAATAAATTTGAGGAATTGAAGAAATCATGGATACCGGACGGAATATAGCTAGACTCCTACCCCGATCACGCAAGGTTGAATTCCATATTGCAGAAAATCATTAAAGCTGTTGAGAGAGAAGAAGTTGCGCGGAGCAGTGCCAAAAGGTTGTAGTGGGAGATGGCCTTAGTGAAGGATTATTATATATCAAATGTTTTTTGTTCCCCCGACGGAAGGATTGTTATCTTCGCGCGACATCTAAAGCTCAGAAAGACTGATGATGAGATCGGCCATTGTCTCAGTCATGAGGATATAAATGACCAAATCTAATCAAGCTCAAAATACTACCTAACTATCATAAAGTAAATAACTTTTTCACAAATTCAAATTCATTGCAAAAGCATGATAGATTTTGCAATGGGATTTAAGGAGGAAAGCATAAAAAAATTACAAATACTAACCTGAGGAGCATCACCATGAGAATGTGGTTCATTGTTGCTCCCGTAGCGATTAGTAGGATCCAAACCACAATCATTTAAGAATATTTATGGATCATTTTTACTTGTGCTACTCTAATTAGATGATGAGATTGATGATAACTGGCGTTGTAAGCGCCAGTATCAATTATCAAATTTTATAAAAAAAATAATTTTTTCATGTACCATTTATTTTATCATTTTTATCTAAAAAATACGTGATCTAATTATTTAAGTAAAGTAATAATATGCCCATGTAATCAAAATAGGTTAGATGAATAGATGAAAAAAAGGGTAATCTAATCATAATATTAATAATTTGGATGGAAAAGTGAAAAACATTAACAGTATTGAGATAGTAGCTGGATTAAAACAAAATTCAGGGATGTGATACTTGTACTGACAAAACATAGGAAAGTAGTTGTAGTATATTATTAATGTAATATCTCATTTCATAGCATCATATATAATTGCATTTGGTTATATATATTATATATCGTATAATTTTATTAGATAAAGTATAACCTCATAAGAAATATGTTAATTTTAATATATATATTGGTTTAAATTATATTAAGTATAAATATGAATATTTAAATAAATAAATTTAGGATGTTATAAGATAGAAATAGAAATTATAGTTAGTAATTAAATTATTATTGAGATTGTTTATTTATTAGTATTTGTATGGTATAAGTATCGAAGGGTAAAATTATCTTTTCACCCATAGATTTTTGTGGATATGATAAGAGAAGAGATTTGGATCATTGTGACTTTGAAAAATACTGAAAAGTAACTAGAAAAACATAGAGTGAAAGAGGAAGAAGAAAAAAAGGAAAGTAGAGATCAAAGTAGGAATCATGTATGTTTTCGGTTTTGTAAGGTGCTTTTCTTGGTGATTAAGTTAGAAATAGAATTTAGTATGAAGGGATGAATTGAATATCATTATGTTAGGGTTCTTCCTGCAAAATTTGGAGATTTTTGAGTGGATAGATTTTGTTCTATAGTTCATTAAATCCAAATTACACAGAGCTGTAAGGTCACAACAGCAAGGTGAGATTTAAAGTGGTGCTGTGATTTTTGTACAGATTGAAAAATTCTGAAATTTTGATATGTTCTATCCTCATATGTCTAGTTTATTTAAGAAAAATAATTGGTTTGATCTAAACTTTTTACGAAAAGCTATAATCAGTTTACTAAGGCATTGTTCAGGTTGAACGGGATTAAAACATGGGACAAAAGAAGGATTCATTGGGAATCTTATACTAATGAAATGATTGTGAAATTTTTATATGTTATGCCAATGAGTGTTACGAAGAGAATGGATTTTGTTTCAGGTCATTTGGTTTAGTATTTGTAAAGTTATGAATTTTTAAGCAATGGAACGTCATAAGAATACCAATTCTGAATTACTGGAAAATTGGACAGATTGAGTGTGTGAATGTAAATTTCCCTATAAATCATACAAGGCTCCGAAAATTCTAAAAGTTTAGTATGTTATGATAATGTGAGTTGAATGATTTTCGAAAATAAAAATCGAATTCGGATATGTGAGTTGTGAATGATTTTCGAAAATAAATGATTTTTCAGGAATTATGTCTTTCCTTTTTATAATTAGTCATAACAGTATTTAATTAGGATTTGTATTTTTGTAATTATTTACATATTTATTTTTATTTACAGTAAATATATTACTTATTCACTAAAATTAAATAAGATTTAATGTCTATTGATAAAGGTATTTTTGTAATCTTAAGATGTAAGTATAATATTAATATTAATGGTCATAAGGATATTTTAGACATTATAGGGGGCGTTAAGTGTAAAACAGGGGTGGCGAATAGCGATCCAGAATATCATATATACACTAGTTAGTTACTAATTAGAACTTAAGGCTCGTTTGGTTGGGGAAATGACTATTCTGTGCAATGGAAGAAACATAAATGAAAAAAATGTTAAAACGGGTAGAGTGTTCGCTGGAGAGAATAACTAATCCTAGCTATTATATATCTCATGGAATAACTATTCCTTGTCGAAATGGAGGAATGGTTATCCCATGAGATGTATAATACCTATAAATAGTTATTCTGTCGGGTGATAGATTCTAGAAAAATACACTGCAATTTTTAAATCTTTTCCCATTCATTTTTTATTCTATTCTACGGAATAACTATTTCACCAATCAAACGAGCCCTTAATGTTATTTAAGTTAACAAAAATTATAATAATACTATTAGTCCATAAATGACGAGTTTTTTCCACAAAAAGAAAAATAATCCCTTTTTTATAATGCAAGCAAGAATAATATTCTGAAAATTTCACAAAAAATATACATAAAATTGATTACAGGAGAGTCATAAATTTTCCTTAAGGCGAAGCCTGACTATGCAATGTTATCTCTCTTTATATTTTTGGTAGGCCGAATACATAATTTGTCCCCTAAACTTATCCTCATAAATCAAGTATCCCCCTTAACTCACAAAAAAGCATCGGTTAACCCCCTCAACTTGTAAAAAAACACTAATTTGCCCCCTAATTGCCACGTGTCAACTTCTTGTGTAGAGAGAAAAATGAGAATTTTGAAAAGTCAAACCAACAAGAATGTGGCACGCGGTATCTATGGGGCATATGGATGATTTTTTACAAGTTGAGGAGGTAATCAGATGTTTTTCAAAATTCAGGGGGGCACTTGATTTTTGAGAACAAGATTAGGTGGTAAACTATACATTAGACCTTTTTGGTATTATCATACTATGCTGTATCTTAATTTATTATATTTGAATTTGAAGTTTGAAATCTGTTAAATTACTGTATTAAACAATTAAATAAGCATCATTTCAAAATTTTAAGAAAATCTGAAAATCATGTGATATGATTACTTTAAAGTTTTTAGGCCTAATGCATAGTTTACCCCCTAAACTTGTCTCCAAAATTCAAGTGCCCCCTAAACTGTGAAAGCATCCGGTTACCCCCTCAACTTGTAAAAAAGTATCAATATGCCCCCCTAGATGCCACATGTCACATTCTGGTTGGTTTGACTTTTCAAAATTTTCATTTTTCTCTTTTCACAAGAAATTGATAAGTGGCAATCAGGGGGCAAATTAGTATTTTTTTTACAAGTTGGGGGGTTAACCGGTGCATTTTTGCAATTTCAAGAAGCAACCAAGTGGTTTTCAAAGTTCAGGGGGATACTGGTTTATGGACACAAGTCTAGGGGGTAAACTATGTATTCGGCCAAGTTTTTATAAAGTAATTATTATTTAATTTTTTTTATTATTTAATCATATATAGTTGCACACATTTAGGAGCAAAATAAGTAACTATTTTGTAAAAAAAACAAAAAAAACATAGAATATTTAAAATTATGTTTTGGATGCATTCATTTCTAAATTGAGTGAATACGAATTCAGTAATTAATCCATCATAATATATAGCCTCCAACAATTTATTTCATAATTTGAAAATAAAATAAATTGGAAAATAAATAAAAATAAAATATGATTTGCTATTAATCTAAACGAAAAAGAAATTTCAAATAACTTCCATCATGTTCCATCATATTTTATTTTGAACACGAAAATGATTAGAACATTGAAGAATATTGTAGGTCATTTGTTTAATATTTTCTTGAACGAATAGATAATTTGAGTGAAAGATATATGATTTCCTGTCATTTGATTTCCCGAGTCAAGTATTTTTGTCGTCAATACATTTTCATCATACATCATGATATGGTATTCACTGCGAGACAACATTAGGTAACATCACATGGTGTTCACAATGAAATAAACTCGGGTGCCTACATTCTATGAGTATACGACGCTTCAACGCTTGGTTTGACCATCCCTTAAAACTTTCTTGCTAATGTTTAGCTCTCCAAAGTGCAAGCATTAAGCTTTGAATCTAGCTAACTTAACCTGATGTCAACATTTTCCTTGCATTGACATGAAAATAATTTGGTTTTTTTCTTTGACCAAATTATTTTAGAACAATTTTGTAATTGTGGCAGATTTCTCTGTGATATCAATGATTTATCTGGCCCATTAAGATCCAGGAGAGTCACTGGCAGGACCTTAGTCAGATAGAACGTGTCGAACAATGAATATCGGATGAGACAGGTGGCAAGCAAAGATGCAGACAGCATCAGCAGATGGGACAGGTGGCATGTCCATCACAGACCTATATAAGCCGTTTTATTCCTCCGCTTAAGGTATCGAAGGATTACTCTGTCCACACAATACAATCATATGACAATAACTAACTTTACCATTGGAGCGGCTATGTCGGTCATCCCGACATAGCCCCTCTAATGTGTTTTCTGTCTCGCAGGTTCAATAGGTGCACCTTTGGGAAGATATAATTATATCAATTGGTGCGGTGAGCGTGGACCTATTTCACCCGGGCTTTCGTTTAGTCACTCTTTTTCTAAAAGCTATGAGGGGCAAATCCTCTTCCAAGCAACCTTTTGGAGGAAGGAGTTTTGCACGACACTTCTTCGGATTCGCAAGATATAGCCACATCAATTCCTTTAACCGGAACGCGGGATCCAAATGTGCCAACTGATTCTAGAGGCGGGGAGATACCCTTTGTTCCTATTTCTGTTGAAATGGACAAGTAATTCGAATTATGTCAATAAGAAGGTACTCCAGTAGAAACCAAGATTTTGGCCAACTTGACAAAGCAAGGCATGTATACCATAGGGGAGGTTCCAGGGATCAGTAAATCGAATGAATGCCCAAATGGCTCAGATTATAGTTGGGCAAGAGCGGCTTTTGGGCTTAGAAAGGAGGCTCTTTCAAAGTGAGTCAGAGTACTCACGTACTGAATATAGTCATCGCAGACCTCGAAGTTTGGTATATAGAAGAGAAGCTTCTTGTTCCAGAAACCCGAGCCAGGAAGAAAGGATGAACTCACCAAAACGTAACCGGGAGAGAGTAGAGAGGAGTAGGGAAAGATCCCGAACCCCCATATACTCCCGAAGGCATGAAGGGCGTCAAAATAGTATGTGTTTGGCGGTCGGTGCCTCTTCTAGCAAACCTCCGTCTGGAAGACATCTAGGGGGGAGCGAAGAAGTCGAGGTCGGCATCGGTCACCTTCCCCCCAAATATCTGTTCATTCTACGAAGGAACCCACGAGAGTTCCTCCTCAAACCCTTCTGACCAAGATAGCCCTTGGCAAGGAAGAGGCTGCCCCCAGAGTAGATGTCAATGAAGAGGCTCTTTTAGGCAAATTCCTGAAGCAGGTTAGAGGAAT